>PVKS010029014.1:7315-25883 GCA_004027875.1 Aplodontia rufa
AAAAAAAAAAAAAAAAGTGATTCTATCATTCTCTCTCTCTCATTGTCCTTCTCGCTTTAAAAAATAAATTTAAAAAATGCATGAAAATGATGAAATTTAAGATATGGAGACACATCCACAAACCTATAGCCATCCAATATTTGACAAAGGAGGCAATAGTATATATTGAAGAAATGACAGCCTTTCCAAAAAATGGTGCTCATAAAACTGGATAGTTTTATGTTGGAAAAAGAAAATAAAAAAGTATATATCACCCTCAAAAAAAAAAAAAAAGAACATGTATCAAAGACATGAGTCAGGCCAGAAACCTTACAATTACTAGAAGAAAACATTGGATCAATACTCCATCATATAGGAGTTTGCACCAACTTCCTTAACAATATGTCCAAAGTGGAAGAAATATAACCATAATTCAATAAGTGGGTTGGCATTAAATTAAAAATCTTCTGCACAGCCTAGGAAATTATTAAGACTGTGGAGAGAATGCCTAGAGAATGCATGAAAATCTCAGCTACAATTCTAATAGGGGACTAATATCCAAAATATACAAAGAACTGAAAAATCTTAACACACACAAAAAAAAAACCCAATCAACAAATGGGCAAAAGAACTAAACAAACTTTTCCAAAGAACTAATACAAAAAGTCTATACATGAGAAAATGTATTTCCTATTATTTCCCTATTAATTAGGGAAATGCAAATAAAAAGTACATTAAAACTAAACCTCACCCCTGTCAGAATGCAAAGATCAAGCCTGATAACACTAATCATGCTGAAAAGTTTGTGGGGAGAAAGGAACATTTATATGTTGTTGGAAATGCCAACTAGTACACCCACTCTGGAAAGCAGTCTGAACATTCCTCAATAAACTGGTGATCTTCCCAAAACACCTAAAATTGGCAATGATGCAGCCACATCAATGTTCATGGTGGCCCAATTCTCAATATTTATATTGTGGAATCAATCCAGATGCCCAAATGTGTAGGTCAGGAAAATAAGGATGGGGCCACCATGTGACATAATTATTTCATTCCTGGATATCTTCCCAGAAGATAATAATAAGCATTTTACATAAATACAGCAACACCAATATTTACAGCAACTGAACTCAATGGCAAAATTATGGAATTAGACTATATGTCCTTTACTGGATGACTAGACCCTAAAATTATTTTGTACACACAAACACACACACACACACACACACACACACACACACAATTGAGCTATACTGAGCTACTAGAAAGAATAAAACCATGACTTTTGGGTTAATTAATAGAAATGGAAAAAAAATATGCTGAGTGAAATAAGCCAAACTCAGAGACTTAAATGTTGATCATTTTCTCTCATATGTGGAAGCTAGAGTAAAAGTAAGGATAGGATGAAACATAGTCAGGTCGGGGCTGGAGCGGTGGCTCAGTGGTTTCAGTGCTTGCCTGGCAAGCATGACGACCCGGGTTCAAACCCCAGCACCATGTACACAACTAAGTGTTGGAGCAACTAAGGCCATGTGAAAAACTAAATAAAGGTGTTTCTCTCTTTTTCTATCTCTCTCACTGTCCCTCTCTCTTTAAAAAAAGAGAAAGATATTCAGGTTTACATAATAGACTCACAACATTGGAATAATGTGATCTTTGGGAAGTTCAGCTGTGATGGTGGAACGGGTCCCTGACACGCAAAATAATATTCATATAGGCACAGACGTTTAAGCTAGAAAATTAAATTATGCATGTATAGGTACATTAATATCTGTTATTGGAAGAAATGCAGTGGAGGTAAGACACAAGGGAATGGGGGTGTGGTGGGGGCAATATCCTGGGTAATGATTGGGTTCATGTTACATTTTCAATAAATGCAAATTTATGAATGTGCAACAATCCCTTCATTTTGTAATACATTTCTTTATATGTATACATACATGTATGCACACACATATATACAATGGAATTATGCTGAGATGAGAAAGAAAGAAAAAGTATGTTGTTTACTTTAAATGGATAGAAATGGAGAATGTCATGATAAGTGGAATTAGCAAAAATTAGAAATTCAAAGGTTGAATGTTTTGGTCTCATTTCTGGAAGCTGGAGTAAAATAAAGGAAAGAGGGAGGGCAAGATAAAGAACCATTCAAATCCAAATTAATAAGTGAAAAAAGGAAGTCTAGTAAAGGAGAAGAGAGGAAAAATGGGAAGTAATAAAGGGATGGTGAATGGAGGGAGGAACAAATTGTAGTTTGCATCTCTAGGGTCTTATATAATTGCCACATAATAAATATGAGAGCTTTAAAATTGTTCAAAAGTAGATAGACAAAAGAGAAGAAGGTGTGGGAGGAGGGAGAGGGAAGTGTTTGGCTGCAATATTGCCATATTATATTTTAATATTTTGTGCAAGAGTGAATATGTAACAACCAATCCCATCATTATCGGAAAACTGTAACACACCAGTAAAAGTATGGCAAAAACTTGTAGATTATAATCCTTAGAGGGCCTACTAAAAACCAAAAGCTATATTATTTAAATATTCATAAGAAATTGAACTCAATAGAACAGGTATTTGTATTAGAATGCACAGGCCCTGTAATGCTCATGGTGCAAAACAGGAAGTAATCCAGATATTTTTCAATACAGAAGTGGATGAACACATTGCCATATATCCACACAGTAAAATATTGCTCTGCAATGTAAAAGGAGCATATCACTGGAACATACACTCTCAACAAATCTCACAAACAGTGTGTGCTGAGACAGGTGAATAAACCTACGGTTCATAAAGTATGACAGTAACATGGGAAGGAAACTCTGGGTGTGAAAATCCAAAGATATTTTTCTAGGGATATTACAAATATTCTTTCCTTAAATAGAATAAGGTTTTCTAGGCATATTTGTCAAAATTACACACTTAACATTTGTTACATTCACTATGTGTAAATCTGAACTCGCCCAAAAGTAAATAAATTGGGGCAGGACTGGCGCAGTGGGTAGAAACTTAGAAGTAAAAAGAGGACATAGTTAGCAGAATTTGAATCTGAGTGACAAGTACATTCAGGTATATATTGCTAATCACTTTATCTCCTGTATTTTTATAATTTACATCATAAACCACTTGCAAAAGTGTAAATGTCTGATCTATATTTTTTCTTTGTGTTTTTGGTACCAGAGATTGAATCCAGTGGCACTTAATCATGGATCCACATTCTCTGCTCTGTTATTAATATTTTTTTAAAAAATTTTGAGACTGGGTTTTACTCAGTTGCTGAGGCTGGCTTTGAACTTTGATTCTCCTGCCTTAGCCTCCCAAGCTTCTGAAATTATAGGCATGTACCAATTCACCTGGCTTGCTAATCCTTTGAGGATCATGTTATGAGAAAGTTATTATTGGTGTATCCTGAGCAAAGGTGATTTCTATTCCTTTGTTATACATGTGTTTACTTTGTGAAAATATATGAAACTTCACATGAATACCTGGGCATGGTATGGATGTCCACACAGGGCTACATTCACATCCAATGATCACAATTAACCACTTCCTGCCCTGTGATGAGATACTGAAGTGAGGCAGACCTCAACAAACTTTGACTCAAGAACTGACCAATAGTGCTAGGATGTTCTCAAACTCTAATTACCATAAATTTGGACCAGTAGTGTTAGCACTTTCTGAGCCCTAAGTAGCATACTGTTGGACTTATGGAAGTGACCCAAGTCTATGTAAATTGCCTACACAAGCTCATTAGGATGGAGAAAACCTGCTATTGGTTCCCCTCTTGCACTAAAAGTGTTTTTGTTTCTTCAATCATTTAGCTATTGTAAATTCATCTGCTATGAACACAGATTTTGCTGTATCACTGTAATGTGCTGATTCTAACTTTTCTGGAAAAATACCCAGAAGATGGATGGCTGGTTCCCATTGTGGATCCAAACCTAATTTTTGAGAAGTCACCATGCTGTTTACCAGAGGGGCTATACCAGTCTGTAGTTCCACCAATGGTGTGCTTGTGTTCCTATCTCCTCCCAACCCTTGCAGCGTCTGTTATTATTTATATTCTTCATGTTTGCCAGTCTGAATTGAGTGAGGTGAACTCTTGATATAGTTTTGATTTGCTTTTCTGTGTCTACTAGTGATTTAGAACTCTTTTTCATATATTCTTTGGCTTCCATGATTTCTTCTGTTGAGATATTTCTGTTTCACTCTGTTGCCCAATTATTGATTGGATTGTTTGTTTTTGACATCTGGTTTTTTTAGTTCTTTCTAAATATTGGATATTAATCCCCTGTCAGAAGTATCACAGGCCATGCTTATCTCCCATTCTGTAGGTTATCTCTTGAAAGTTTTGACCACTTTTTTGGCTGAGCAAAAGTTTTTAGTTTAATGGCATCCCAGTGATTGATTCTTTTAGTTTATTGATGTAATATCATAGATGTTTATGAATGTGTAAATGTGTATAATGCAATTGATCCTAAACCATTGTCACTCCCAAATCACCCACACACCAGTCTCTTGATTCTTCTATATTATGACCCTATAAGAGATATAAACCTCTCCCATACTATCTCTTTCTTTCTCTATCTCTCTCTCTATGTGTGTGTGTGTGTGTGTGTGTGTGTGTGTGTATGTATGTATTTGTAAGTATATATATGTATTTTGTGAGTTTCCCAGAAATAAATGATTACATAATATCACTATATTTCTTGGGGGGGGTTAAAAGTATGCTCCATTGTTGATTGCCTCCCTAGATCACTTTGTCTTCAGACCCAATACATCCCTCTCCATCTTCCTCCCTGCTCCCCTCTGCATGTCCATGATTCCCCTAGATTTTGTGTCACTATGCCCTTGGTGTGTCCGATACATGAGTTTGACTGTTTTTCACCCAAGCTTGGGATTATCTCTAGCCTCCTCAAATAAGGGAAGACATTCTGGCCTGGATATTCTGGGTTTGGCTAATTTCATTCAGCATGATTCCTTCTGTTGCCATACATTTTCCTTCAAATACTGCAAAATTGTTTTTTTCTAAGAGCAGAGTAAAACTCCAATGTATTAGTACCCTGTGAGAAGAATCACAGTCCATGATTATCTCCCACTCTATGGGTTCTCTTCTGACAGTTTTAATTAATTCCTTGATTGAGGAAAAGTTTTTTAATTTATCGCATCCCACTCATTAATTTTTAACTTCAGTTCTTTCTCCTTGGGAGTCTTGTTGAGGAAGTTGTTGCGAATTCCATATGCTTGAGTCTTTGCCCTCATTTTCTCTTTTTTATCAGTAGCTCCATGTGCATGCTCTATCCTTAAAGCATATCTTGAGTCTGTGTAAATGCTCACCTTTTTCCTTTTGGTCAGTCAGAGCTGTTTTCAGAGAAATTAGCTTGGCTTTCTGGGTTGGTGTTGTTAGTGACAAAGTCTTTGCTTTTCATATCTATTGTTCCATTACTTCAGAGTAAATAGAACTTATTAAAAATTCTCCAAGCTCTCTGAACCATCATACTGTGTTGGTCCATCACCATATACTGACAATAGGATTGTTTGATTTAAGGTGCACACAGTTTCTCTTAAGGTTGACATTTGAATTGTCTTAGAGGATGGCTTGGAGTCTCCCTTTCTTCACCATTGTCATTTGATATTCTTCCTTCAGTTTGAGCAGAACAGGGCTTGATGAGGATCAAACCAGTAATGAGTTGTTCTTGAGTGTGTTTTTCAACCTCTTCTTATAAATCACAGGTGACAGTCTCAAAAAAAAAAGCAGAAAGATTCTCCTTTTTCTGTGTTTCAAGCTGTTCTGACACAGACTACTCATCACTGTATGTCTGTACTGTCTGTAAGAGAACTTCCAGGACTGTAACGTGGTTTTGTTTTGTGTATACATTTGAAATATTTTGTGAGTCAGCCAGGCTTAGAACAGGGGCTATCATGATGCTTTGGATTAACCTCTCAAAGAAAACTACGCATTCTGGTGTAAAAGCCAAATGTTGCAGTTTACCTACTAGTCCAAAATTAGGGATCCAAATATGACAGGATGGTGACTGTTTTAGTCAGGTTTTTACTGCTAGTTCCAAAATTTGGATAGTTCATAGATTCAGAGGTCTCAGTCCACACATGGCTGATTCCATTCATCAGGGCCTGGAATGAAACAGAACATACTATCAGAAGAGAGTGATGAAGGAAAGTAGCTAGGAATATGGCACCAAGAAGTAGAGAATGAGTTCTGAATGACAAGCACAAAATATCAACACAAAAAATACCCCCAGGGACCCAACACCTTCAGCCACACCCTAATCTATTATAGTTCCCCTCTAGTTATTCCCTATCACAGCATCAACACACTGATTAGGTTAACACTCACAATCCAATCATTCCATGTATAAATTTGCAGTTTTTCACAGATGAGCCTTAGGATGGAAGTATACTATCTAAATCATTACACTGACATTCCCAGAAACCCACATAACTGCCCAGTTTCTGGCTTCTTTGAGTATGATGATAACCTGCTTTTGTCTTGACATCAAAATTCAGTTTCATTGGCAATCAGGAATGTCAGGTAGGTGTTTTCTTTGCAAATTAAATCATTTTAGTAGACACCTCATTCACATGAGATGAGATCATTTATATAAAAATAGTATTTGAAAAATATAGTTCATAGATGGGTTTGGCTGTAAGTATATAATCTTCATACTGCAAAATGATTTCTTTGTCCAGCTTTAATCCTCACAGCTTATAATTTTGATGACTTTCATTTAAAAGAACATGAAGGATTTTAAATCCCTGAGGTAAGAGTCCAGCAATACTGGATGTTTACTTTTGTATTGAAGTTGTGTCACTCAAACAGAAAGAATTAAAAATTCCTTCTCTGAGATATATGATAGAGTTTATCTTTAAATCTAGCACATTAAATCTGCCTTAGTTGCATAGTATTTTATTTCTTAGGTATATGCATAAAGTACCATGGGCTGAATATCTAAACAATGTTACTATAGCTCTCAGGTCTTACCCAAATTAATATTCATCAGTGTGTTTGTTTTTTAACATGCAGGATTGGAGTTTTGCAGGGTGTTTGCAAAGCCAACTCAATCCATTATTTAAGAATTTGTCCATGAGAGGCTGAATTCCTACCAATACATATCTCATAGTGGGTCATTGTTTCTTAGAGAGGCAGATTACTTACTTCTGAAATTAAACCTTCTTTGAAATGACACTAATCATTTTTCTCAGAATTCCTTTGAACATACAGACACTGCCTTCCTCCTCCCTTTCCTCTTCCTCCTACTTCTTTCTTCTATCTCCTTCCTTCCTTCCTTCCTTCCTTCCTTCCTTTCTTTCTCTTTCTTTCTTTCTTTCTTTCTTTCTTCCTTTCTTTCTTCCTTTCTTTCTTTTTCTCTTTTTCTTCCTTTCACCACCAGGAATTGAATCTTGGCAGTTAACCTCTGAACCACATCTGCAGCCCATTCTATTTTTATTTTGAAACAGGGTCAAAAATCTGGTGCCTGTGTACATGGGACCTCCAGGTGGCCATTATACATGACCACTTCTATTTCAAAGGTAGGGCTCCATCCAGAAGTGGAGTTTTGGCAGGTTGGGCTTGGGTATAATCAAGCCTCTGAGTCTTTGCTTTGGTGTTCTTGACAGAGTAGATCAACAAACTCCAAGGGCCTGGCTGTTGATGATCTCAGGAGTCTCCCCAGGATTCCACTCATGGGGTAGGAGATATGATCCTTCAACCGCTCTGTTGTCTGTGGACATAGTATTTCTAGACCACCCAGTTTTAGTCCCTAAGTGTACATACACCACTTGTTCAAACTCCCATTCCACTTCCACAAGTCACATGAGCCACAGACTCTAATGGAGAGCCAGTTGGTCTCCCCTTCACTTTCTTCATTTGAATCCCCCTGGTTAAAATATTCTCTGCTTCTTTCATTTTGCTGTGCTAGGTACACATTAAGTCACATTACCAGCACTTGCCATGACCATGTCTTACCTCTTGTTGTAGCCTCTGCAGTATAACAGCCTCAAAATGGCTATCATCTCAGCTCTTGATGATCAGCCAGGATATGTGGAGTGCTCTCCATGCACCAGTGTAGCCTCTGTATCAGCTAAGTACAGAGTGTTTTTCCAATCTTGGGCTTTTCTATGTTAAATCTGTCCTGTGTGTTTCTATGCACTCTTCCTTCCACTAAGCCAAGCCATGACTGGCATGGCTCCAGTGGAGTCTGTCTTCTTGGTTAGTGTACCCAAACTTCTGAGGCTCTAATACATCCTGACTGCCCAATATAGAATTTTAGTGAAATTCGTCCTTCTCTCACCATTGGAGAAACAGTACTCTTGCTGCATGAATTCCCAAGTAGGGATGTATTCTTTCTCTACACCATGATCTTGAGTGTCTCTGTGAACGTTTACTTTAGAAATGAAGAAAAATAACCTATTTCTTTAGTAATGGGAATCCAAGCAACATTTAAATGCCTTTTCTCATATAGTATATAGAGTTTTTTAAAAATAATTATTGGTTCTTTTTAGATATGCATGGCAATGGAATATAAAATGACATATTTATAAAAGCATGGAATATAACATTCTAATTCAGTCCCCAATATTTCCTCTTCTCCTCCCATCCTCCCATCTCTGTTCTATTCCCTTTTTTCTGCTAATCTTTCTATTGTTTGTTAATTGCTTTTATGCCAAGCATGAAACAGACACTTTTAATTTATGCTTCTACTCTGTAAGTGTCAGTATCCTTATGTGATTTACCAATCGGTATGTTCATCTTGAGAAGCAATTTGAAAATATCTACATAACTTTGTAAATTTTCTCACCAGAGAATAATATACTAGTAAGAGCTCTTAAGAAAAATAGTATAAAGTGGATGTGGATATCTTGAGGACTTGGTTCACATGACTATAATAGCGGCAAGTCCAATCTCTGCAATGTGCTCTCAGTCTAGCAATAGTATTTCCATTCAAATCAAGGGATATATGCTGCAGAATTCCCTTGTTTAATTTCTTCATGCCTTATCCTGATTGTATGAGGTTCTCCTGTCCAATGAGTTTTCTGCGTTCTCTTTCTCTGCTGAATCAGCACCTCCAGTGTTGCTGTCACAGCTGGCTTAGTTCCAATGCAGTCTTTCTTCTTTGGTTAACATACCCAATTTCTGAGTCTCTAAGTGACTCTACTGTCCCATATTCAGTTTCAGTGAACTCCATATTTCACCCTCCCCCTTATAGCAGCAGTACGTCTATTATTGAATCATGTGTCATGGAGAAATTAGGAATGCAGCCTTTCTCGATCAAATCATCTTTAATTTCCTCTTTTGTATTTATTAAATTTTCCCTTGATTTTGTGAATGGAAGCTCTCACTCTTGTTCACCAGAGGTACTGGCTATTTTTCTGGTGGTCCTGAATTGGAACACACACAGTTCTGTAGGCTTTCATTATGTTCTACCTCCAATTCACATATGTATACCTCACTATCCCCTTGCACTTCAGTAAAAGAAATCTTTATAAGTTTCTAAGAATTATAAAATATAGCTCAAAAGAAAACATCAACAGGGAAAATTTGAATAGTGTACAAGACTAATAAACTGTAGTGCCTATATTATCATGTCTTTAAACCTATGTATATCAACAATGTCAAATTGATTTGTAAGTTTTATATTTCTTAGTTTCATATATAGGAAAATTTTTTATTTTAATGTATAAAATGTTGACATTTTCATGAATCTATAAGATATAGATATCATTTGATCAATTTGATTTAGTCTTAACATATTTTCATTACTCTTCAGATTTATAATAATTTCCTTGATCTGAAAATCCATTTATCATTCAAATATTTTTTTTTACCTTAATGCTCCTTTTTTTGAATTCCAGATCAAATAAACTTTTCTAGAATCAAGGTCTCCCTTTTCCTGGATGTTTAATAAGGTGTCATAATAGATGAATGCTCTTAGTGTTATCACCTTATTTTGGGTTTTATGAAGAAACATGTAAAACTCTTAGAGATATATGTGTACATTTGAAATGATCAGAAAGGATTGTTGTTGATATGTGCTATTTTAATAACATACATAAATCCTAAAAATATATGAACACAAATTTATGAATGAGTTTTCTTTAATGATATATCTAATTGTAATTCTAACTTTTCTCTTGTGCCACTCTTAATTGGAATCAGTCGGGAACTTGGTACAGATACAGAAAATCCAGGCTCCATATCAACACGACTGAATTACCCTGCATTATTTAGTAAATCTCTGAGTCATGCTTGTGCATTAAATTTTAAGAATTACTGTCCTTAATCACTGTAATTTTTTCATAGAAATATATGTAATTCATCTTATACAATATAAAGTTGCAATCAAAATGTGTATTTTCTTTTTTTGAAATTTTATTTATTGTTATTAGTTTGGCATAGTCTTACATGTTGGAGGGGATTGTTGGTACATATTGGTGCATGCATGGATTTTGACATAGCACAATAGTACGTTTAGGTCTATCCTACACCAGGGTCTTCCCCATTCATCCATTCACTGAACTCATGTCTCCTCTGTAATCTCAACATACTGTAATTTGAAATGAGCATGTGAATGTACAATAATTGTTGACATTTCTATTTCTCAGCCCACCTTTGTATAGTTAAGCATCTAATGGGAGTTGAATATTCCCCCTTTTCAAATAACCTCCCTTGTCCCTCTCTCCCTATCTATACCTCCCTCCCTTTTCCCCCAAGAATCACAGGTAGGGTTCCCCCTGCTTATGTGAAACTTCACCTATATTGAGATTATAATTTAAGCTTAGCTAACTTTCACCAAGTCTTAGATTTTAGTCTAGTTAGAACATATGAGATAAAGCATTCTGCCCTTATGTCTCTGGAACAGTTCACTCAGCATATTTTTTTGTATCTCTATCCATTTGGCTGCAAGTGCCATAATAATATTTTAATAGCAGAGTAGAACTCCATTGTGTGTGTGTGTGAGTGTGTGTGTGTGTTTATGTGTGTATTTATATATATATATATATATATATATATATATATATATATATATATATGTCAAAAATTTTTAATCTATTCATCTAGTGATGGGCATCTGGGTTTCTTCCATAATTTGGCTATAGTAAATCGAGCTGTTATAAACATTGATGTTACTGTGTCTCTGTGGTATGCCCGATTCTAGCTCTTTTGGGAAAATTCCCAGAAGTAGGATAGCTGGTCATAAGGTAGTTCAAACCCTAGTTATTTGAAGAGTCTCCATACTGCTTTCCAGAGTGGCGGTACAAGTTTGCAGCCCCACCAACTCTGTGATAATGTTCCTTTCCTCCCACCACCTCTCCAGCATCTGTTATTGCATGTATTCTTCATTTTCAGCCCCTCTGAGGTGAGGTGGAACCTCAGTGAAGTTTTAATTTGCATTTCTCTGGTTGCCAGTGATGCAGAACATTTTCTCATATATTTATGGACTTTTTGGACTTTTTCCTTTGAGAAACTTCTGTTTAGTTCCCTGGCCTGTTTAGTGATTGGATTGTTTGTTGTTTTGGTGTTCAGTTTTTTGAGTTCTTTGTATATTCTGGATATCAGTCCCCTGTTGGAGGCAATAGCAGGCAAAGATATTCTTCCATTCTGTTGCTTCTTTCTTGATGCTGTTGACTATTTCTTTAGTTGTGCAAAAGCTTTTCAATTTAATGGCATCCCACTCATTGACTCTTGGCTTTAATTTTTGTGCAATGGGAATCTTGTTAAGTAAGGTGGTGCCTACATCAATGTCATACATTGTAGATCATTTTTTTCTTCCAACATTTGAATAGTTGCTGGTTTAATTTCTAATTCTTTGATCCATTTCAATTTGATTATTTTCTGAGGTGACAGATAATAGTCTAGTTTCTGTTGTCTGCATATGGCAGTCCAGTTTGTCCATGACCATTTGTTAATAAAGCTGTCTTTCCTTCATGTTATATGTTGGCCCCCTTTGTCAAATATGAGATGGTTGAAGATTTGGGGGTTCATCTCAGTATCTTCTATTTTATTCCATTGGTCTTCATGTCTTTTTTGATACCAATACAATGCTGTTTTTGTTACTATAGTCTTATTACATAATTTTAGGTCAGGTTTTGTGGTATCTCCTGTTACCTCTTTCTTATTTATTAATTTTTCATCTATTCTTGGTTTCCTATTACTCCAAATGAATTTGAGAATTGCTTTTTCTATATCCATGAAAAACATCATTAGTATCTTGATGGGGATTGCTTTGAACCTCTTCAGGGCTTTTTGTAGAATGGCCATTTTAATTATAGGGGTCTGACTAACCCAGAATATGGAAAATTTTGCCATCTTCTCAGATATTTAAATTCTTTTTTTAATGTTTGGTATTTTTCATTATAGAGTTCCTTTATATACTTTGTTAGATTAATACCCACATATTTTATTCTTTTTCAGGTTATTGTGAATGGGACAGATTTCCAGAATTCTTCTTCAGCAGAATTGTTCTTTAACATAGGAAAGCTGTTGCTTTATGAGTGCTGATCTTGTAACCTGCCACTTTGCTAAATTCATTTATAAGGTCTGATAGAGCTTATAAGTCATCTTATAGAGCTTTTTATTTCTGCTATATATAGGATCATGTCATTCAGCAAATAGAGATAGCTTGACTTCCTCTTTTCCTGTTTGAATTCCTTTGATTTCCTTCTCTTATCTGATAGTTCTGGCTAGGGTTTCAAGGACTATATTGAATAAGAGTTGTGAGAGTGAACAGCCTTGAATTTAGTGGGAATGATTTAAATTTTTCTCCACTAATTGTGTTGGCTATGGGTTTTTCATCAATGGCTCTTACCAAATTCAAGTATTTTCCTTTGATCCCTGTATTCTCCAGAGTTTTGAGCATAAATGGGCATTGAATTTTATCAAAGGCTTTTTCATATCAGTTCGGATAACATTTTGGTCTTTGTCTTTAATTCTGTTAAGTGGTGAATCATATTTGTTGATTTGATATGTTGCAGCAGCCTTGTGTTCATGGAATGAAGCCTGCTTGACTGTGTTGTGTTATCTTCTTGATGCATTTTTGGATGTGATTCACCAGAAGTTTTTTAAGGAATTTTGTGTCTGTGTTCATTAGGATAAATTGGTCTGTAGTTTTCTTTTCTTTATGTATCTTTTTGGGTTTTGGAATCAGGGTTATATTTGCCTCTTAAAAAGTATTTGAAAGTGTTCTGCCCTTTCAATATCATGGAAAATTTTGTAGACGATCGGTGTTTTTTCTTCTGTACAGTTGTGGTAGAATTCTGCTGTGAATCCATCAAGTCCTGGGCTTTTCTTTATTGTAAGCCCTTTGAATGCTGTTTCATCTTCACTTCCTGAGATTGATTTATTTAGATTTCCAGGTACTTATGTGATAATTTGGGGGTGTCATGTGGCTAGGCATTTGCCCCTGTCTTCCAGATTATCAATCTTTGAAGAGTATTCATTTTCAAAATAAGTTCTAATAATCCTCTGGATTTTGGAGGAGTCAGTGGTGATGCATCTGTTTTCATCTTTGATTTTGTGGATTTGCTTCACTTCATTCTTCCTTTTGTTGAGGTTGGCTAGGGATCTCTCAATTTTACTTAAGTTTTCAAGGAGCCAACCCTGTGTTTTGATTCTTTGCATTATTTTTTGTTCTTAATTTCATTCATTTCAGCTCTGATCTTTGTTTTTTCCTGTCTTCTGTTGGATTTGGGATTGAATTGTTCCTCTTTTTGTAAGGATTTGAGTTTGAGCATAAGCTTATTTATTTGGTCTCTCTCCTGACCCGCGAGCAGAGCAGTCAATTTCCCTCTTAAGAACATTTTCCTACTGTCCCAGAGATTTTGATATGTCGTGTCATGATTTTTAATCATTTCTAAGAATTTCTTGATTTCTGTTCTCATTTCATCTTTGATTCATTCTTCATTTAAGAGAGCATTATTCAGTCCCCAAGTGTTTAGGTACTTCCTATTTTTTTCTTGCTGTTAATTGCTATGATTATACTGTTTTGGTGTGACAGAATACATGGGATTATATTAATATATATCATTTTTCTTATAAAATATAAAATTGCAATCAAAATGTGTATTTTCATATTGATTCATTAAGCTTATGTTTTAGTTCATAAATTGGAGTATATGCAGTGTTTTTGGACTTATGTCACTCTTTTTCTTCAATCAGTTGATAAAGAGCTCTAATGCATTTAAAATTATCTTACTAAATAAGTAAAGTCACTCATCTACTTGAAAGCCAATTCTACTAGCTTTAATTTTATCTTCAGTAAGTTAGAAACTGTGAGTGATGATTTTGTCATTGTGCTATTTAATTATTCTTATTTCAGAAAGTGTTGACTTTCAATGATGTGGTCATTTATTTCTCTGAAGAGGAATCGGAATGCCTGGATCCTTCTCAGAGGAACTTATATAGAGATGTGATGTTAGAGAACTATTGAAATCTGGTTTTCCTGGGTAAGCATACATATATTCTCTTAAAAATTCCTAACTGAATTATCAGTATTAAATTTTCTTCCCTTATAGAAAATTACCGTAAAAAATAAGTTTCAGATTCTTGCTTGCTGTCATTTTTTTTTCAAAAAGAGGGAGAGTGAGAGAAAAAAAATATCAATTTTACTTAGTTTTTTATCTGGTTTCCTTTGTTCCAACACTTAGTTGTATATGTGGTACTGGAGTTTGAACACAGGTCCTCATGCATACCAGGCAAGTGTGATACTGCTGAGCCACTCTTCCAGCCCCATATTCTTGCTTTCAAGAAAAGAAATGGACAAGGTTTTTTGGTTAAGACAGGAAAATATTAGTGACTTTTAAAAAATCTTTAATCTGTGTCTTTCTTCAGGTGATAGATATCCTTTGACTTAAGTAAGTGGTACTTAGAGAAATTCAGTGATATAAAAGATTATAGCCTGCACATAGCAGAGAATACAGATGAAAGGTCCAAAATTCAAGGATAATGACAAATTTCAAAATGTTGATTGAGAAGTTATCCATCAGAAAAGATTTTTCAGAAGCTTAGATTTGTTCCACTTGCTATCATAGAAGAACATGTGCTGCTTTGGTTATCATGATATCAAATTTGTTGAGGTCACAGCTATTCAATTCAGTATTTATTGATGATCATTAGTAGTGTGTAAATTTAAAAAATTTTTAACACATTAAACAAGTTAACTTTTTTAAAAAATAAAGAGTTAATGAGATTTGTAAAGTGCTTATAGTAATGTCTGGCATAAAGAAAGTGTTCCATAAATGACAGTAGTTGAAAAAAATTCGTTGAGATCTCCTCCTTTTCTTCCACTGATGTCCAAGTACATTCAGATTCACAACCTACACACTCCCCTTTGCTTGTGAAGGTCAGATTGTTCTGACAGTTCTTCACTTATTTGTGGGTCTTTCAGAAACATGTACACATTTCTGGAGAATTCTAGTTCCAAACATTGTAATATATTAATATCATAAAATAGTTTTTCTAATATTATTTGTACACTAATTCATTATAATTCCCTTATCAGAACTCTTCTTATTTTTTTATTAGTGCATTATGTTTGTACCTATTACTGGTATTTGTTGTCACATATTCATAGATGTACACAATACCGCAATATAATTTGGAAAAATCCTCCCCAGCACTCCCCCACCTGCCTCCTTTATGACCTAGTTCCTTTGCTTCTCTTTCTGGTATATATATTTATTGTAATATTTCCAATTATAGGGACATAATTCTTTTACCTATGAAGAAGATTTATTTCATATATTGGATAGTAGTAAATAGAATCACATACTTATAAAGGCTTGGAGTGTACTTTGTTTTAACTCAGTTCCAGCATTTCCCCTTCCTCCCACCACCTTTTCTTTTTAAGTGTATTTGACAATAGAATACAACATTCATTGTTGTATAAAATCATGCAGTATAACTTCTTCTAATTCAATTTCCTGTATCCCCTCCACCTCCTTTTCCTTTCCCTTCTTTGTACTGGTCCCTTATTTACTAAATAGCATTATTAGTGACTTGTTGATACACACATTGACAAGATTCACTAGGATATATTCATACACGAACATGAGCAAGTTGAGTCTGATTCCTTCTATGAAGTTTTCCTTTTCATTTCTTTCTTCCTCCATTTCCTTCACTTTTGACTATTCCTCTGTTATTTTTCCGTATGTTGGGGTTGCTTGCTCATTTCAGAGAGAACATTTGACCTTTGGTTTTTTCAGTCTATCTTATTTCACTTATCACAGTATCCTCAAATTCCACCCATTTGCTAGTAAATGACATAATGTTATCTTTCTTGCAGTTGTATAATACTCCATTTTCTGTATATGCTACAATTTCTTTATGCATTCATCAGTTGAAGGGCATGTTGGTTATTTCCATCACTTAGCTGTTATGAATTGAGCAGCAATGAACATTGATATGGATGCATCCTTGTAGTATGCTGATTTTACCTCCTTTGTGTCTGGTCCCTGCCAGCCGGGACCAGACAAATGGTGGCCCGTTCAGGGAAAGACTGGCCTAGAACCAGAGAAGGACTGGCCTAGAGCAGGGGAAGTACTAGCCTACAGCTGGGGTAGGATCTCCTGGGAGGAGAGGAAGTGGTGGCTTCAAGCCGGGGAAGGATGTTCTATGTTTTGTTGAAGAATTTGTTCTGTGTGTCTTTGTATGCTTATTGTTGGTGCGTGTGGATTTTGTAGTATTGTTGTAGTTGCAATTTTGTTAGGGATTAGAATTCACCATGGGCTTGGAAATGCCACGGTTAGGGATTAGAATTCGCCATGGGCTTGGAAATTTCATAAATGAGAATGGAACAACCGCTTATGGAGCTATTGAAAAGAAATGGTACACTTTTAAAAACAGCCACGGCCCAGACATTCCTTAAGATGATGGAGGAATGTTGCCCTTGGTTTCTAGAGGAAGGGCTAGCTGCCCCAGAGTCATCCTGTTGCTGTTTGTATAGGTCTTTCAAGAAAGGTTGCTATATTACATAGAGGTTTTTAAGTTGTTTTTCAGAGCCTTTGGTAGCTTTCTAGAGAGAAAAATATGGATTGAGGAAGAAAACCTGCCGGTCCTGCTTCAGCGTAACTAGAGAGACTTTGACATCTTAGCCACAGCTGCTACAGCCCTGGTGGTTAGTGTGCTGATGGCAGATCTTGAACAACTTGTCCAGCTCAGCTGCAAAGGCTTTCACAAATTAAGATCAATACCTGCACATTGGACTATTAACCTAACCAACAAGTTTATCTACTGCAAGAACAAATGGACATTTTGGTGGACATTGGGTCTAACATATGGACATTTTGATGGACATTGGGTCTATGTGTATCTGCAACCTGCCTGGACTGAGTTTTAGCTACCTAAGTAATCTGGCTAGGTCTTGGGGAAGAGTGGCCAGTGTAATCATCATGTGTTTTGTGATTGGTCTTGCGGTAAAAAGGCATGGAAGGGATCAAGCAAGCTTATGCTGCCCTCAGAGTAGATGACCATGAGTCAGCTATGCAAGCTCAAGGGGCTGGTAGTCAGTGATGGGAAAATCCTTTCAACCCCCTTATCAACCTAAGACAGGAAGGGTGCCTTATGTTGCACCTCATTCCAATGACAGGTAAGAAAGGGGAGTTGTGAATGGAAAAACCTAAGGCAGACACAGTCACCTGTTTGTTATCCTCTTCTCAATAAAAATAAAAAAGGAGGAGATGTGGGAGTTCAACCCAACATGAGGCCCAGCTGGCTTGTAGAAGAATTGGTGGTAAACAACTCTGACCCAGCTGGCTTGTATCTTCCTTAGTGACGTAATGCTTGACTGCATGACTAAGCTATTCGGTCACTCATTTATACAATTGGATAAACGTGTTTGCGCTGTGCCCCTATTGGTTGTTGTAACAGATAAATAGAGTAGCGACTAGTCAGGTAAAGCAAGCAGGCAAGCGAGCAAGGAAGCAGCCCTGTCCTGAAGCAGTCAGAGCAGAAGAAGCATGGAAGAAGCAAGCAGCAGTCAGGAGGAAAGCAGAGAGAGGGCTGCAAGCTGCCTGAGAGACCACCACCTGCTGCCTGAGAGAGTCAGAGAGGCAGCAACAGAGATGGCGGAGAGATCAGCAGTGGTAGAAGAGGCAGGCAGTAAGAGCCTCAGCTGTGGCAATAAGGACTCTGGTATGGCAATAGAAACAAGGACTCTAAATGTTAATAGCCTTGACTCCATGAGAGGGAAGGAGGGAAGCGCCTGGAGGCCTTTAGCCGCCTAAAGAGAGAAATAAAGTGCTTGAAGAACTTAAGAGCAAATGGGTCTAGTTTGATGCTTTGTCTGGTCCATGCCAGCCGGGGCCGGACACTTTGAATATGTGCCAAGGTTTAGAATGGACAGCTGGGTCAAATGGTAAAATCATTCTTAGTTTTAGAGGATTTTCCAAACTGTTTCCTAGAGTGGTTATACCAGATCTCAGTCCCACCAACAAAGCATTAGTTTATTCTTTTCCCCACTTCCCTGCCTGTGTTTGTTCATTGAATTCTTGATTATTTTCATTCTAACTGGAATGGTGAAAACTCAGTATAGTATTAATTTGCATTTCTCTAATTGTTAGAGTTATTGAGCCTTCTTTT
>PVKS010029015.1:0-25783 GCA_004027875.1 Aplodontia rufa
GGGAGGGGAGGGAGGGGTTGGGGAGGTTGTCGATGCAGCTGGAGGGAGGGAGTAGGGGGGTTATCAATGCAGCTGGGAACCCTTGACTCCCATGAGAAGCCCAACTAACATGGGGGTAAAGTACGGGAGACATGGGAGCAGGGAGTGGTCCAAGGGGGAAGACCATGGACTAGGATCAGCTTTAAATTACTTTGTCAATATCCATATATTCATGAATGTGTAACACTGATTCTCTACAATACATAAGACTATGCTGCACAAATTAAAAAAAAAAAACTAAAAAAAATGTCTAGTGATTGGCTTAGGATAAGAGAAATGGGTGAAGCTTGAGGTATCCAGCCCCAAGGACTAAGCATGACAACCATTCTCCCTGAATGGTCCTTCCCACTTCCCTCTCCTGCCCATCTTTTGAAGTCCCTCCTGCACCCCGGCAGTGAGCCCAGCATTGTGTCACCACAACTTAAGATTAATAATATCTGCCATATTTGGGGCACAGTGCTATGTCACCCACGAATCCAAACACCCCTGTGAGGAAGATATTTAACCTGCCATTTGCAGGTGAACTAAGTCACCGGAATTGTTCAGGTCTGATTCCAAATTACGGGCTCTTATTAGGTAGGCTGATATAGTATATGGTACTCTATGGAGATGACCTAAGGAGCAGAGGCCTGAGAGCAAAGGACTGGCTGAATGAATGAACAAGTGCAGGAGATAGAGGTAAGTCTTGGGACTGGCCTGGGCTGCAGGGCTGAATTACTCTGGGGTACCCTGGGGTGCTTCTCTTGCTCAGGACACTACTGGCTTCTGGAAGTAGAGTTGGGTGTTCTCTGGGAAGTGGCCTGGTGGAGAACAGTCCCCATTTCCATCACAACCAGGATAAACCTCAAGTGAGTAAGAAACTCAGGCACTCAGCAAGAGCAGAGTGCCCCTGGCATGGGCAGGCCCTGGAGTGGCTCAGGCCCCTGCTTGCATAACCTCTATAGAACAAGCTTCCTGGGAAGTCTGTTTCTTTTACCGCTCTCAATCTGCGTGGACTACTGCAACCATAGGCTGTGTGGTTTAAATAACAGACATTTCTTTCTTACAGTTGTGGAGATGGGGAGATATAAAATTGAAGTTCTGGCTGATTTCATTCCTAGTAAGGGCCAGCTTCCTAGTTTGCGGCTGGATGACTTCTCATGTGTCCTCTTGTGAGGGGAGAAAGACCAGCTCTTCCATGTTTCCTCGTATAAGGACACTAATCCTACTCTAATTACCTCCTATGGTTTGGCTATGAGGTGACCCCTGAAAAGTTCAAGTGTTATCCAATGTAGCAATGAGCAGAGGTGAAATCATTAGATTGTGGAAGTTATAATCGAATCAGTGGATCGATCCATTTGATGGATTAATAATCTGAGTGGATTATTGGTTGGTAACTATAGACAGGTAGGGCATGGCTGGGGGGAAGCAGGTCACTGGGGGTGTGCTCTTGGGGATTATATTTTGTCCCTGGCTCCTACCTGGTCCCTGCCCTTATTTGCTTCCTGGATATCATGAGCTGATATTTTCTTCGATATGCCATTCTTTCTTTATTTCTTTTTTTTTTTTAAGTTTTTCATGTGGCTTTCATTGCTCTAACAACTTGGCTATATACGTGGTAATGGGGTTCGAACCCATGTCCTTGCACATGCCAGGACCACTCCAGCCCCTTCACTATGCCATTCTGGCATACTGTTCTGCCTAGACTCAGAGCAATGGAGTCAGCTGACCATGAACTGAGAACTCTGAAACTGTGAGCCAAAACAAATCTTTCCCCCTCTAAGTTGTTTTTGTCAGGTAGATGGATCACAGTGTCAAAGCTGAGTGACACTCCTATAAGCCCACTTCCGAATATCATCACATTGGTGATCAGGGTTTCCACATAAGGACTTTTGGGGACACCCAGATGTTCAGTCCATAGCACCCACTGAGCTAAGATAGCAAATCAGGGTTGCACATCCCTCTATCTACCCCAAGGACTTGCGCCCTTGCATTGCATAATCTCGTACCTGCTTCCCCTTCTTCCACAAAAATATCATCAGGAGTCCTGAGTCAAGATTGGATTCCAGGGTGGTGGGCCTCCTCCCTGCTCCCAGATTTGCTGTCTCCCAGATAGAGCAGGTTCAGGACCTCTGTGACCCTCAGGACCCTCATTCTGCAACTTTACCTGCTAGATCCAACTCTGCAAGTGTTAAGTGTTCCTGGGCTCACCTAGAAGGCTTGAAGGCTAGAACCCTGGCCTCAGCCCCACCCCTACATGTGTGCTCATGCATATACATTCATACACACAGGCCAACCTTCCGGTGTTTCTCTAACTGCCAGTTGGTTCCATCTCTGTCTTGGTCCAGGAAAATGATTGTAACCAAAGGCAATGGATACTCCTATTAGTGAGTGTGAAGTCAGTGAGCAAGACCAGAAGACACAAGAATAAAGAATGATTTATTGCCTGCAACAGGTAAAGAGAGCACTGGAGTTACTTGCAAAACAATGCTCTCCCCAAAGACAGGAAGCATGGGGGTTTTATTCAGGGAACCTGTACATAGTCATGTTAGGAAAGCACATGTTGGAGTGGGCACATGTATGAGCACACTCAGTTTAAAAAGGAAAGAAGGTGGACACATTTCTGGGCATGTTTGACTCAAGGTCCCAGAGCACATGTTCAAAAAGAAGTGAGTGGACATGAGCGCTTCTGGGCATGCTCAGTTCAATATTATAGCAAGGTTTCTCCAGGTGCCTAAAAGAGTGAGTCAGAGCAGCCCAAGGACCTTGGCTGGTTCTTCATATATTTCTTTCTTTCTTTCTTTTTTTTTAAAGTGGGTTTTGTTTTTTTAAGAGAGAGGTACAGTGAGAGAGACAGAGAAAGAGAGAAACAATTTTATTTAGTTTTTCACATGGCCTTAGTTGCTCCAACACTCAGTTGTGTACGTGGTGCTGGGGTTTGAACCCTGGTCCTCGTGCTTGCCAGGCAAGCACCGAAACCGCTGAGCCACCGCTCCAACCCCTTCATATATTTCTTCAAAAAGAAAGGACACTGAGGCTCATTAACACAGTAGTTTGCCCTACAAATGCCACCCTCACTTAGCAGCTAAACAGGATGAACAGTAAAATAAACAGATTTCCTGTTTGCACATGGCCTTTACTCTCAGCCAGCGCTATCCCACAAACCATTCTTTGCTGAAGGAAATGTACATCTGCTCTGCCCAATACCGCTAATGGCTATTGAGCATTAAAGTGTGGCTAGTGTGAGGAACTGAAGTATACATTGATTTCATTTTAATTAGAATTTAGCCACATGTGGCCGGTGGCTAGCAAAATAGATGACATGGATCTCAACCAGTAAGGATCATCATGCTCTGCCAATGGAAACTCAGGATTCCATGGCCTCATGAATGGGAGTGGACCTATAGAACACAATATTGAAATTGGGAGTGGACTGGTAACTTCTACCTGAGAGGTCTGGGTTTGAGCTTTAGCTCCTCTTTGCCTCTCATTCACACTTTTTTTTTTTTGTAGCAGTGCTGGCAATCAAACCCAGGTCCTTGTGCATGCAAGCAAGCACTCTGCCACTGAACTATATCCCCAGCCCTGCCCTGCTTAGGACTTGTGTGTGTGTGTGTGTGTGTGTGTGTGTGTGTGCACGTGCACGCATGAACTTGTGATCTCTTGCCTCAGCCTTCTGAGTTGCCAGGATTACAGGTGTGCACCACCATGCCAGCTCCTGTTTAGGGCTTTTAAAGTCAGTTCTTAGAGGGTTGTCCAGCCTCCCCATAAAGCCTCAGGTACTGCTGCTGTGAGGAATTGGGGTTAAGGAGACCTTCAGAGGTTATTAGTGTATCTAGGGAAGAAAGGGAGTGACTGCCCCCCCCAGGAGCCCCACCTGCCCCAGACACCTCCCAGGCAGAGCCACAGGCTTTCTGTGAAGGAGGCAGGGAGGCTGCTGAGTGGGAGGTGTGATATCCAGGCCCTCCTTCCGCCTAAAATCCTTTGCTTGCTGTCTGAATCCTCCAAATTACAGGTTGGTTTTTGTACTCTTTTTAGAAGTGCAGTTCTCTAGAGCTTTTGAGGAAAAGGGGGAGGGTCATTTGAAGGATGGAGTAGAGGAAAAAGCCAGTGTGGGGGACCCAAGATGTAGGGGATTTATTCAAAGAGCCACCCAAACACAGGGTTCCCAGCAAGGGAGGGGGCAGTGTGGGAAATGCAAAGGAGCAGAGGCAAGAGTGGGAAACCCTGGGAGACAGGTTTGGGGGAGGCACCAAAGACAATGTTTTGAACCAGTTTAAACTTCATTCTGTGTCTCTGGGGCTCTTCATCTGGCTTGATTCCCCTGTACCAGGGTTTTTGTGTGTGTGTGTGTGTTTTTGTACCAGGGATTGAACCCAGGGGTGCTTAACCACTCAGCCACATCGCCAGCCCTTTCTGTTCTATATTTTGAGACAGGATCTCGCTAAGTTGCTCAGAGCCTCACTAAATTGCTGAGACTGGCTTTGAACTTGTGATCCTCCTGCCTCAGCCCCCCGAGTTGCTGGGATTACAGGTGTGCGCCACCACACCTAGCTGTACCAGGGTCTTTGCGTACACAGCTCTTAACTCCCAGCTCTCACTAGCTCCTGCCTAATTCATCGCTCCCCCTCCTTCAGCTCCCAGCTTAACACTTAAAGGTCATTTTCTCAGGGAGGCCTTCTGGTTCCCAGCCTTCATAGTGGGTGGATAGTTGTCCCTCTATACCCAGGGGAGATGGGCTCCAGGACTCCACATAGGTCCCGAAATCCACAGATGCTCGAGTCCCTTATATAAAGTGGCATATTTGTATATAACCTGTGCAGATCTTCCTGTTTACTTTAAATCAGCTTTAGGTTCTTTTTTTTTTTTTTTTTAAGAGAGAGAGAGGGACAGGGAGAGAGAAAGAAAGAATAAATTTACTTTTTTTTTTATTCTGGACTTTGTTTCTTTGACACTTAGTTGTGTGTGTGGTGCTGGAGTTTGAACCCAGGTCCTTGGGCATCATGCCATGCAAGCACTCCAGCCACTCCAGCTGCTCCAGTCCCTCTAGGTTTTTTATTTATTTATTAATTTTAAAGAGAGAATCAGGGCTGGGGCAGTAGCTTGAAGTTTATGGTGCTTGCCTGGCATGCACAAATACTCAAGTTCAAACTCAGCACCACGTAAACAACGAAGTGTCTGAGGAATGAAAGACACATGAAAAACTAAATAAAAATTGTTTCTTTCTCTGTCACTGTCCCCTCTTTCTTTAAAAAGACAGAGAGAGAGAGAGAGAGACAGAGAGACAGAGAGAGAGAATTAGTTCTACTTAGTTTCTCCTGTGGCTTTCATTGCTCTGACATTTTGTTGTGTACGTGGTGCTGGGGTTTAGAAACCGCATCCTTCAACATGCCAGGCAGGCGCCATAGCCACTGAGCCATTGCTCCAGCCCCTCTAGGTTACTTACAATACCTCATACAGGGAACATGCTGTGTAAATGGTTGTTATACTATATTGTTTAGGGAATAAAGTGCATGTTCCGTACAGACGTAATCCCCCCCCCAAGTGTTTTTGATCTGATCCACAGAAACCATCAATGGAGAACCCGTGGATGTGGAGGGACGACTGGACTGTATATTCTCATAGGATCTGCTTCTTTCTTCCAATTGTATTGCTTAGCTCAGCCTCTAAATACTTGCTGCAATTACTATTTGTTGTATTAGGAATCCCAAACCCCTAGGACTGGGGATCGAACTCAGAGGCACTCTATCACTGGACTACATTCCAACCCACTTTGAGACAGGATCTTGCTCAATTGCCCATCCTGGCCATGAATTTGTGATCCTCCTGCTTCCGCCTCTGGAGAAGCTGGAATTCTAGTTGGGATTACTGTATGATCAATGCTTCATTCCCTCATTGGATGCTTTAGGCTCCATGAGAACTGGGACCATGTGTGGTTTTGCCCTTGACTTTAGCCACTTGCCGTGATACCTGGCACATACATAAGTGCTACTCCATAAATATAGGCTGGATAAGTTATATGGATAAAGGTGAAGTGGGTCCATCCACAACAGGACTTTCTGCCCCTTTGCACAAAGAAGCTGGGCCTATTCAGACTATCAGCAGAGCTGTGGTTTATCCACCCCCAGCGCACCCTTAACTGCTCTCATACCTGGAATGAAGCCTGAATCAAATGCTTTGGCTGCAAGTAACAATAAGTCAACCAATAGTGATTTAAACCCAAGAGACAGGTTGCTGTTTACTTAACAGGAATTCTAGGTGGGTGTGATGGTGCACACTTATAATCCCAGTGACTTGGGGGACCAGGGCAGGATTGCAAGTTTAAGGCCAGACTGGGCAACTTAGAGAGGCTGTAAGCCACTTATCAAGACACTGTTTCAAAATAAAAAATAAAAAAGGCTGGGGATGGGACTGGAGAGGTGCTCAGTGGTAGAGCACTTGTCTGGCATGCTCAAGATCCTGGGTTCAATCCTAAGCACCACACAAACAAATAAATAAACAGAAAAACAAAGCAGAGGGAAAAATTAACATTAAAAAGGGGGGCTGGGGATGTAGCTCAGTGGTAAAGTACCCCTGGGTTCATTCTCCAGTACCAAAAACAAAACAAAACAAAACAAAACAAAAAACCACTCTAGGGGATGATCCCAGAGTTGGTTCAACGTTCTATGTTACCCTCAAAACCTAGGCTTTTCTAATTTTTTGTTTCCATCATTACTGTATTGTTGCCAAAGCAACAAATATCACATTTGTCCCAAGCAGAAGGAAAAGACAAAAAGGGGTTGGGGGAGGGCATGTTGTTTGAAAGACTGAATTTTAAAAATTGCCCATCTGTAGGAACTTCTAGGATAGAACTTACAACATGGTTTTCTAATTATTTTCTGACTTATGACCACCTCTCCTCGTCCCCTCATATCAGAGCGGTGCTTTAGGGCTCTGCTTCACCAGCTCCTACCATGGTGCTGGCAGCAGGGGGAGCTCTGAAGGCATCAAGAGTGGGTGGTTAGGGAGGGACACAGGCACAGGAGGGGCTGTGTCCATGGCCAAAACTGGGGGATTCAGAGGGAGAGTGGGCTTCAGGGTGCCCACGGCCCAAGACAGAGGAAGTGGTAAGTCCGAGAAAAGATGGGACCCAGGGTTGTGGCAGCTCCTGCTTCAGCTGGAAGGGGGCTGCAGAGCAGAAAGGAAGGGTGTGGACCCCAAAGTTTGTGCCCACACAGCTTCTTCAGGACCCCTATACTATTTTTTCCATCTCAGTGGGCATTGTTTCCTTGAGGGACAGTGAGAGAGAGAGAGAGAGAATCAATTTTATTTAGTTTTTCATGTGGCTTTCATTGCTCCTACACTGTTGTGTACGTGGTACACTGTTGTGTACGTGGTGCTGGGGTTCGAACCCATGTCCTTGCACATGCCAGGCAAGCGCCATAACTGCTGAGCCACCACTCCAGCCCCTCTTTCTTTCTTTTAAAGGAAGATGGGAATAGTAAAGAAAGAAGGAAGTGGACCTTAACCCTGACCCACCCCTATCCTCCCTCCCATCATTCAGGTCTGCGTCTAGCATTCTCCCTAGTCCTGGGCCAGGAACTGCCTGAACAGAGTCCCTGCTGGGGCTTCCTGGCTGGCCCCCATCAGATCAGCGAGGGCACACCAACTGCTATGATCCTACCTCATGCCCACAAGTCGGTCCTCCTGTGGTCCTAGCCCAAGCCTGCCTAGCAGAGCAAGCCCAGTGCCCCCCATTCCCTCCTCCCCAAGGCTTCTCTCTCATTGTCTTAATTCTCCCCAAGTCCCACTTGGAAGGAAAGGACATCACCCTACCCAGTTCAACTGCCTTATCTTACCTGGAGAAAATATTTTAATGGCTGGCTTATGTTGCCGGAAACAAAATATCTCTAAGTGGTTTTCTCAAAATAACACATTAAAACCCAAAACACATTGGGTGGATATCTAGCTTTTGAAATATTCAGTATGACTCTCAGATGACCTTTTTTTTTAATAGTGAGAGAAAGAAAGAATCAATTTTATTTCGTTTTTTCATGTGGCCTTCATTGCTCTGACACTTCATTGTGTACATGACGCTGGGGTTTGAACCTGGGTCCTCATGCATGCCAGCCAAGCAACGTAACCACTGAGCCACTGCTCCAGCCCCTCAGATGACCTTTTATAGATAGATCATCAGAACAGCAGTCTCTAGAAAATTCTTCACACAAGGGAGACAGGGGTCTGACAGGATTTCTAGCCTGGTTGCTGAAGAAGGAAAGGACTGGAGTCTAATCCATGGGTTTTTCCATGATGGTCTCAGCAAAGGAATAAGACATGAATGACCTGGAACCACAGCTGTGAGACCTTTAAAATGTGGAAACCATAGGAACTTGCCTTGTTGGGGAGATAATTTGGATAATGTTCTGTTTCAGGAGAGAATGAAAGTCCTCAGACTCCTGGAGATTGTAGCTAGGGAGCAGAGGCAACCCCGGCAGCTTGTGGGGAGCTGGGACCACAATGACAAAGGAAGCAGAGAGAGGGTGCCTGCGCTGGGTGAGTCTGTTCCATCGCCTGGTCACAGCCCCAGTCTGCTGCCTGTGCTAGTAGTTTGGGGAAGGGCCCAAGGGCCTAAAGAAGTCAGAACCCACCAGTTCTCCCCAGGCTTTTTCAGGCTCCAGCACTCTCTACCCATTAGAAGAAATTAGATGAGCCAAAGGAATCAGAGGTGACTGGGGTGCAGGGGAGGGGTGTATGGTGACTTATGGGAAGGTTGTGGGGTGCCTGCTCTAGCAAGGCTACACTATAATACTCGTGATAGCCCCTAATAATTAAAAAGCACAAAGCACTATCCAAATGCTATTATAAAATCATGTTGCCACCAGTTTTAAGAGAACTTTCGCCTACTGGCCCCTAGGGGGAGGCCGAATCTCACCCAGTCGAGCGGTGATCACTGGCAGGTAAAGGTCCTTGGTCTAGAGAGGGAGAGGAACAGTGGCTGTGCCTGGCTAAAATGCTGCCCGCAGGCTTCCCAGGAGTTCAGAGGAGAAGTTGAGGCCACTTGTGTCCTGTGTTTCCCTCCTGGCCCTCTGGAACCCCCATACTACATCCAAACAGCACCTCATCCACCTGCTGTGCCACAGGAGCTCGGTACTGAGATCTACTGTCACCATCCATTTGAGCTTTTACTCCCTTGGTTCTACTAAAATATTGGTTAATCTGAAAACCCATTTACACCAGGTTGTTAACAGGACATAATTTAGGGCTTAGTCCTTCCAGGGATACTCAGATTTGTAATTTAATTCCTAAGAATGGAGGTCTAGCCAGACACAACTAAGGAGGCTGAGGAGGGAAGATCACAAGTTCAAGGCCAGACTGGGCAACTTAGAGAGACCCTGCCTCAAAAAATAAAAACAGAGGCTGGGGCGGTGGCTCAGCAGTTGGAACACTTGCCTGGCATGTGCAAGGACCTGGGTTCAAGCCCCAGCATCTTGTACACAACTAAGTGTCAGTGAAACAAAGGCCAGATGAAAAAAGTTTTTAAAATTGACTCTCTCTTTCTCTCTCTTTCTTACTCTCTCCCTCTTTCTTAAAAAAAAAATGATAAGGGGCTGGAGCGGTGGCTCAGCGGTTTCGGCGCTTGCCTGGCAAGCACGAGGACCCGGGTTCAAACCCCAGCACCATGCACACAACTGAGTGTTGGAGCAACGAAGGCCATGTGAATGACTAAATAAAGTTGTTTCTCTCTTTCTCTGTTTCTCTCACTGTTGTTCTTTCTTTAAAAAAAATGATAAAAAAGGCTGGGATATAGCTCAGTGGTGCAGCACCCCTGAGTTCAATCCCTAGTACCACAAAATTAAAAAAGAAAATAAAGGGCTGGAGAGGTGGCTCAGCGGTTACAGCGCTTGCCTGGCATGCGCAAGGACGCGAGTTCAAATCCCAGCTCCACGAACACAAGTCTAGGAGCAACGAAAGCCATGTGAAAAACTAAATAAAAATTGATTCTCTCTGTCTCTCTCTCACTGTCCCCTCTTTCTAAAAAAAAGAAAAAGAAAAGAAAAAGAAAATAATAAAGGAGGTCTAATCTCAGCTTCCTCAGGCCCCTGCACTAGGGGTGAGGGTGGAGATGGGGTGTACGGGAAGGTAAGACACCACATTTTCTGACACCTTTATGGGAACATTCCTAAAGTCTCTGGCACACATTCCCTAGGTTCCGAGGTGCCTCCCAGGGACTCAGGAAAGCCTTTTCTGCCTCCACCTCCACCTCAGACCTCCCCAGGCAGGATGGGATGCCATTCTAGGGTAATGTCAGAGGATCCATCACCCACACTCTCACAAGCTGTCCTCAACCCAAAGCAGTCTCTTGATCCCAAGATAGTGATAAAAGTCACAACGAACACATACCCCTTATCACATGCCAGGCACTTTATCTTTTTTTCCAGTACTGGACTCTTGGGCGCTCTACCACTGAGCTACACCCCTGGCCTTATTTATTTATTTATTTAGACAGGGTCTCTCAGTTGTTGAGGCTGGCCTGGAGCTTCTAATCCTCTTGCCTCAATCACCTGAATTGCTTGGATTACAGTCATGTGCCTGGCTCTTTTCATTTCTTTGCTTGTTTCTCTCTCTCTCTCTTTTTAAGACAGAGGGACAGTGAGAGAGAGAGAATCATTTTGTTTAGTTTTTCATGTGGCTTTCATTGCTTTGACACTTCCTCGTGTACGTGGTGCTGGGATTTGAACCTGTGTCCTCGCACATGCCAGCCAAGCACCGTAACCACCGGGCCACCACTCCAGTCCTGCCTGGCTCTTTTCTAAGTACTAATATACATTTAATCTTCACAACAACCCACTAGGGGGAGCTATTGTTATGATCCCTGTTCCACCAATGAGGAATTTGAGGCCCAGAGAAATGCAGTACTTGGACCAAGGTCACACAGCTGAGAAATGGGAGTCAAGATTCAAACTCCTGAGCCAGGCTTCTAACCTGTACATACATGGGCTCTTCGGAGATCTAGGGACACTGCCTTTTTCAGTGTGCGCTCACAATCTCCTCCCTCACTGGGACACTTGCTTTATTCACACTGCTCCTTCCTTCCAGCCTTGGGCTTGAGGCCTGTCTCACCGCCCTGTAGTGTTGGCTGTGTGCCAGGCTGCTCCTGCAGAGGAGCTCCCAGAGGGCCTCCCCACAACTGCCACAGATCTGGGCCTCAGTGCCTGCTGGGGAGACAGACAGGCATTGGTTGCAGGATATTCCACAACCTCTCGCCAGGCCCTGTGGGTAGCCAGCCACTTCATCTGATGTCACCTTCTCCATTCCTGGCTAGCAGAATTACACCATCAGAATCGAAGGACTGTAGGATCTACAGTTGGAAGGAAGGTTAAGGCTCAAGGTCCATTTTCTCATTTTATATAAAATCAGAACCCACGGAGATGAAATAACTTGCTCAAATTCACAAAGCTCAATTGGGCTAAAACCGTAATAAAAATGGACTATTCTGTCCATAACAACCATAATAAAGGTGGTATCTAACATTTGTTTAAGGCTTACTGCATGCCAGGAACCAACAATATCTGCTTCCATGGCCTTATCTCATGTAATTCTTTTCATGGCCCTGTAATTTGGACCAGGGCACACAGTTTTACTTTTTCCTGTTGTTGCACGTTAAAATGTTTCTTAACATACCATTTCGATAAGGTCTCAGAGCCCACACATGGAACAAGAAGGGCACAGTAAGACTTATGTGTCCTTCCCACCTTTTCATCCTGTTCCTTGTGCTTCCTGGGCAACCACTATTGATTGCCACATCTGCCCAGAGCTTTACAGTTTAAACAATGTTTTTCCATAAATCGTTGTTGTTGCCAGGCACAGTGGTGCACGCTTATAGTCCCTGCTATTCTGGAGGCCAAGGCCGGAAAATAGAAAGTTCAAGGCCAGTCTCAGCAGTTTATCATGACCCCGTCTCAAATTTAAAATCGAAAGGACTGGAATGTAGCTCAGTGGTAGAGCACCCTGGGTTCAATCCCCAGTGATGCAAAACAAACAAGTTATTGTTGGGAGCAGCTATGCCATTAACCCAGACCAGACCCATTTGTATCTTTCCACAGTGTTATTCAATATATTGAATAACAATAAATCCACAAGCTACACCAGTTTCATTAGCTTTAATTCAGCAAGTACTGTTGATTTCATATGGTGTTGTGACCATGACAATCACCACTTCTTTTATTCTATTCCAATTTGTATGTGGAGTGGGTACTGGGGACTGACCTATATCCCAGTGTCCCCTCCCTTTTTGTTCTTTTGTACCAGGGATTGATTCCAGGATCCTTAGCTACTGAGCCACATCCCCAGCCCTTTTTATATTTTGTTTTGAGACAGGGTCTCACTAAGTTGCTGAGGCTGGCTTTGAACTCATGATCCTCCTGCCTCAACCTCCCAAGTTTCTGGGATTGCGGGCATGGGCCATCATTCCTGGCTTCCATTCTAGTCTTTTTGAAAATTTATTTTTATTTATATTCCCTTCTTGTCTGAATTACTAATTTTTATAGCACTCGAGTCACACATCACATTTCACACAATGATCTGTAAGTTACAGAAAGGCTGAGAAAAGGGCTGGGGAGGTAGGGCATGTGCCTGGCATCTGGGAGTTCCAGAGTTCAATCTTCACTATAACAAAAAATTTAAAAAATGAAAATAAAAAAGGCTGAGAAAGGGTTAAGCTGCAGGATTTAAGAAGGCAAAACCAAGCCAAGGCAGAGAGCTGATACAGAGGCAAAGGAGTCCCTGTCTGGTGGTCAGATAAAGTTAAGGAATTTTATCCGTCAAGATTAACAAATCTTATCTATCAAGGCTTGGAGCTGTTCAAGGTGCAGAACTTGTGTTCAAGGTGAAATTGGAAGGCGGGCTGTGCCCTGCTCTGAGTTACTCCATGATGGACAGAACAGTAGTTTCCAAGCTGTGCCTAACCCTGAGTGACCCCATCTCATTGAGCGATGGTTTGTCATAAGTTAATTTGAGTCCAAATGCAAAGGGAGAATGACGCACATCTTGTTTGTACAGGTAAACAACCACCACCTGCCCAGAGGGACAGAACCAGAGGTTCGGTGCTGTGGTAATTTTCCTGGGCAAGACTTGCGAAAAGTGGCCAGGTGACAGGCCCAGTGTGCCTTCAATCCTGGAGGGCTCCTCCTTTTGTAGGTCTTAGTTGAGGGGATTGCATCTGATAAGGTTGCTAAGCTCCCGTGTCTGGTGTTTCTGATGTGCTTTGGGACATCCACGCGTTCAGCTGTTCTGATTTCCTTTGATAACTCGGCGTGTAAAACTTATCTAGCAGTTTGTGCCTTAAGGTTGTGCAGGGCAGATGGAGGTTGTTTGTACAAACAAGGCATAGAGTCATTTGCCCTTTGCATTGAACTCAAAATGGAGTAATTTATGGCAAACTACTGCTTTACAAATTGGAGTAATTCAGGGTTAGGCACAGCCTGAGAACCACTGTTTTCTGTTTTGTCGGGTTTTCTTGGTACCAGGGATTGAATCCAGGGCCGCTTAACCATTGAGCCACATCCCCAGACTTTTGTTTGTTATTTTGAGACAGGGTCTTGCTAAGTTGCTCAGGGCCTCACTAAGTGGCTGAGACCGACTTTGAACTTGGGGTCCTCTTGCCTCAAACTTCCGAGTCTCTGGGAGTACATGTGTGTGCCACCGTGCCCAGCAAAGCTACGGTTCCGCACGTCACGGAGTTACAGAGCAGGGCACAGCCCACTGTCCACTTCTAGGGCCCAGGGATCCAGGATCCAGAGGGAAGTCTGTTTAGAGTGAACTGAGCTTCGTCGAGCAGAAGCCTCAGAAGCAGAGTAGGGATTTGTAGCCCGGCGATCTTGTCACCGTTCATGCGGTGGTCTGATTAGATCATGTGGCTGTGTGCCACTGCGTCACCGTCTTCAATGCCCCTTGTACATGTTCTGGTGCGTCTGATGAGCTCACAGGCCTGGTTTCCCTGTTTGGGGTTTGATATGTGCGCGCATTCATGAGCTTCTGATTTAATTTGGTCAGCTCACAGGTGGTAGCTTTTTATTAGCGTTATTTATTTCTCAGGGCTTTCTGATTGTGCTATGCAGCTGGGGTTACTCTTTTTGGCAGGTTCTGCATGTCCAGCATCTGCTGGTGATCTGCTTGTCTAGACAAGTTGTCAAGTCCTTCTGCCTCAGCGCTGGCACTCAAAACAGAGTTACTCAGGACCAACTGCTGCTTTATAAAGCGGGAGTAACTCCGGCTGGGCACTGCTGTTCTGTGCAGCTCGGATCGGGGCACAGGCTGCTCTACGCATCGTCTCATTGGATCCCAGCAGCCATTCCCTGAGACACGTTAAGCAGAAATGATTACTGTCTCCGTTTGCAGACTCCAACTCCAAGAGTTTAAGTGACTGCCCAGAGTTTGGCACCTACAAAGTGACAGAGCTAAGATTTAGGGCTTGGTGGTCTGTAGCCTTTGAATTACGCCCCTCTGCCTCCCTTGGTCAAAGAGCCCTGGGTGCTTAGAACCTGGAATGTGCCATAAATAGTCCGCCTACAAAGAGAAACTTGTGGTTGGTCAGGAAACAGGAAGAATCTCATCCTTTCTCGAGTGTTTACATTCCAGAGCGGACTGCTCATTCTCTGTTCTAGGGCAGGTTTACAAGGACATCTCTCCTCTGTGTTCCACGCTGGAGAAGATCTCAGGCAGGGCTAGGGACCCTGGGTGGACTAGAGTCCTGGGTCTGCCAGAACAGACTGTCACCAACTGGGCAGCTTAAACAGACAGAAATGTATTCTTTCAGGGTTCAGGAGGCCGTGTCTGAACCGAAGGCGTGGGCAGGTTGGGTTTCCAGGCAGCTCAGAGGGGCAGCCTCTCCAGGCCCCTGTGAGCTGCTGTGGGTGCTGGACTGCCTTGGTTTGTAGATTATCACTCTGCTCTCTGCCTCTGTCACCGCAAGGCTTTTCGTGTGTGTGTGTGTGTGTGTGTGTGTGTGTGTGTGTGTGTGTGTGTATGTGTGTGTTTGTGTGTTTTCTCTTTTATGAAGACACCAGTCATAGGATTTAGAGCCCACCCTAATCCAAATATGACCTCATTTTAACTAATTTTGTTTTGCAAAGACCCTATTTCAAATTAAGGTCACAGTCTGAGATTCTGGGTGGACATGAGGAGACACTGTTCAAGCCAGTACTCTGTGTTGTCCTGTTTCATCAATAATAGGGAAGGTACTTCTAGAATATTCTGAGTCATCCTTACCAGCAATGTTCTAACGCAGAGAGGCAGCACCAGGACAATCCTGCCCAGTTATGGGGAGGGAAAGAAAAGGAGAATGGCAACTTGAGGTGTCCTCAGTGCAGTTCACAGACTGCCGCTGCAGGAACCACACAATGACCTTTGCTGGGCCAGGAGGGCAGACGTGTATTATTTTGGATGCATGGCTTCTGGTTCAAAATGGTTTTGTTTTAGTGAGCATGAGAATGAGAACAGCCAGGTGTGGTGTTCAATCCCAGCATCTTAGGAGGCTGAGGCAGGAGGATCACAAATTCAATGCCAGCCTCAGCAATTTAGTGAGGCCCTAAGCAACTTAGACCCTCTCTCAAAGTAAAAAATAAAAAGGACTGGGGATGTGGCTCAGTGGTTAAATGCCCCTGGATTCAATCCTTGGTACTGTACCAAACCAAACCAAACCAAACAAAAAAGAAAGAAAGAAAAGAAAGGAAGAAAAAGAAAAAGAGAGAAAATAATGAGAATAAGAGTGGGCAGAGGAAAGGGAGAAGGGAGGGCGGACACTGGCTTACTCACACAAATCACTCAAAGAATAAAAAAGTAAATAGTTGGGAATTATTTAACTTGGAATTAATGGTATTTTTCCAAAGCAAAATTTCAAGTGGGAGGAATAAAGGAAAACATAAATGCATGAAGAGACATATCTTGATCCTGATTGTGAAGACTAAATAGTTAAGACAAATGGAAAACAAAGACAACATAAGATGCATGTTTAACAAATATATAGTATCGATGGGCAAAACGTCAAAAAATGCTTTTTGGAAAAAAAATAAATTTAATGGTGAATTTAAAATAACAGTCATTGTATTTCATCAGAGTGCAGACAAAAGTTAGGGGAATGGGATTCTAAAAACATTCATGTTATTTAAGGACTTGATATAAGATGGATAAGCATCAGTACGATGCTACAAGAAAGAGTCATTATTCAACAAATGTCTAAATGATGGGACATCAGCGTGGGTCAGAATTAGCTTCTAGCCACATTTTTCACATTGCACACCGAAGTGCATTTCAAATGGGTGAGAAGTAGAAAAGCAAACATTTCAACTGTGTTGAGGAGCAAACATTTGGAATATTGATGCAGAAGCTATCAGAGACAGCGGGGATGGATCCAAATCTGTTTTTAAAAGCCATTTGTGGGGCTGGAGCGGTGGCTCAGCGGTTATGGTGCTTACCTGGCATGCGCAAGGATGTAGGTTCAAACCCCAGCACAACGAAGTGTCGGAACAAGGAAAGCCACATGAAAAACTAAATAAAATTGATTGGTTCTCTCTCTCACTGTCCCTCTCTCTCTCTCTCTCAAAAAAAAGCTAGCCTCAGCAATTTAGTGAGGCCCTAAGGAACTTAGCAAGACCCCGTCTCAAAATAAAACATAAAAAAATATAAAAAAGACTGGGAATGTGGCTCAATGTTTAGCACCTCTGGGTTTAATCCCCAGTACATATATATATATATATATATATATATATATATATATATATATATTCAATTTAGCTGGGGCTTGGTTGCCCATGCCTATAATCCCAGAAGCTCAGGAAGTTGAGGCAGGAGGATCACAATTTCAAGGCCAGTCTCAGCTTCTTAGAGAGGTCCTGTCTCAAAATGAGAAAATTAAAAAGGGGGCTGGAGCGGTGGCTCAGTGGTTTCAGCTTTTGCCTGTCAAGCACGAGGACCCGGGATCAAACCCCAGCACCACGTACACAACTGAGTGTTGGAGCAACTAAGGCCATGTGAAAAAATAAATAAAGTTGTTTCTCTTTCTCTCTCACTGTCCCTCTCTTTAAAAAAAAAAAGAAAGAAAGAAAATTAAAAGGGCTGGAATGTAGTTCAGTGGTAGAGCACCCCTGTGTTCAATCCCCTATAACCCCTCCCCCAAAATCAATTTCAATGACAAAATTTGACATTTGATAGGTCAGATTCCCTTATGGCAAAACCTACAAAATAGTTCCTATTTTGATTCCACAATCCTACTTTTGAGGAAGTGGCTAAAGAAAATAATGTAAAGGGGGGAAATCATTTCTACAAAGTATTCGTGGAAGTGTTATTTACGTAGAAAGCAATTAGAACTAGCTGCTGGCACAAAGATTTTTAAGTCTAAGTAGGGTCTGAGGACCTACATCTGAGTCTACTGGGAAGCTTGTGGAAATGCAGATTTGGGGACATACTTCAAACTTTGTCAATCAGATCTCTGAAGCGAGCCTGGTCACACTCATTTTCTATAGAGGGTCAGATGATTATTCTGCACGCAGGTTTGAGACTGAAGGCAAATCACAGAACACGAGAGCATTTGGAGGACAAGAGTGGTTCAAGAACCAGACCCCGAGCTTGCAGAGAAATGAGAAGAAGGATAACAAGGACTGAAGAGGACCCCAGATCAGGGCAGCGACAACAACACGATTATGGAGGCTGAAGTCAGTGGTCATTCATAATGCTGTGTTTTGTTCTAGAAATTGTTTTAAAAATACATCACTGGGGCTGGAGTGGTGGCTCAGCAGTTATGACGCTTGCCTGGCATGCGTGAGGACGAGAGTTCAAACCCCAGCACCACGTATACAACGAAGCTTCAGAGCAAAGAAAGCCACATGAAAATCTAAATAAAAAATTTGATTTTCTCTCTCTCTCTCTGTCCCTCTCTCTTCAAAAAAAAAAAAAAATCACAGTCATGTGATTTTTTTGTTTGTCAGTCAAATTCCCAGGAAGGTCACTTGAGGACTTACTAGAACATCTACAAAGAATCCCCAGGATCCTTGCCTCAAGTCATCCCTGACTGGATGTCACCCCTTCCCTTTTACTCCTTTGGTTCCTTGGTACCCAAGTGACCAGAAGTTCCTTTCTGTCTGAAACTCGGTCCAGGGCCTCACATCCCATAAGCATCATCACCCCACTGTGTCCTTGGCCATGTCCAGCACAGGCACCACTGTATGGGGTGTCACCTGTCATCAGGACAGTTTCCTGACCATATAAGTGGAAACAAAATATATGTATTTTTATAAATTCATATATATTTATAAACTTATATATAATATATCATATATTTATAAATTTATGTGAATATATGAATGTATATATAACTTATAAATTACATAGAATATATATGAATATATATAAATTTATATATTATATAAATATATTTAAGAGTTGGAGGTAGAACTCAGTGATAAAATGCTTGCCTGGCATGTGCAGGAAATCAACCCTAGGGTTGATTTCCAGCACTGCAAAATATAATAGTAATAATATAAATATATAATATAATATAATACAATAGTAATAAGCCAGGCACAGTGGCGCATGCCTATAGTCCCAGCAACTGGGGAGGCTGATGCAGGAGGATCGTGAAGTTCAAAGTCGGTCTTTGAATGACCCTAAGTAACTTAGTGAGACCCTGTCTCAAAATAAAAACTAAAGGGCTGGAGTGATGGCTCAGTGTGGTTTGAGCACTTGCCTGGCATGTATGGGAACCTGGGTTCGAACCTCAGAACCACAACTAAGTGTTGGAGAAACAAAGACAAGATGAAAAAATAAAGTTGATTCTCTCTTTCCTCTCTCACTCTCCCTCACTTTTTAAATAAATAAATAAATAGGGCTGGGGCTCCAAGGTGAAGCACCCTTGGGTTCAATCCCTGCTACCAGAAAAGAATAACAAAAATAAATTTAAAAAACTTAGCAGGCAGCTTATTGGAGATGGGGAGTATTTCCTTTTCAGGATGGAGAGGGAGACAGGCCTGATGGGTGTGTTGCTAATGCAGTTCTGAGCTTCTCTGGTTCCCAGAGGGCTTGCTTCCCTGAGGACTGAGATCCTGAAATGTCCCTGTACCTCTGCTTCCCAGAGAAGCCTCTTTACTGGAACCTATAGATCCTTTCTTGCCGGGAGCCTTGGGGCTTTTTGCCAGGATCTGTGGATGTCACAAGATACTACTGTCCAGCCAAGGTTGGCCAACCTCCCCCAAGAAGGCTGGGCCAGTGCCCAGGATGCCAGGCCTGTAGGCGCCTTCTTGGGAGGGTTAGGAGAGTCCGCTGTCTATGGAGTCAAAGAGGGACATTGGGTTAGCTAGGTCTAGCCCAGCATCATGCCCAAGATTTGATTCTTGGTGCTCTGCAGCCCTGTGGGAGACCATGCATGCCTTCTTTCAAACTACCATGTCTGCTTCCTGGCACTGAGACGCCAGCTCCTGCTCCTACCTGGTTATCTCGCAGCTGCACCCTCTGGGTGGTATCCAGTCTTTGGCAGCCTTGAGTGCTCCAGCAGAGGGAGCCCCTTTTCTGAAAGGGAGACCAGGCTCAGGAAGATGCCTTCAGGACTCCAGAGTGGGCACATGGGAGTCATCATTCCGTTCCCAGCCTCCATCCAGCATAATCTCACCATCACCACAGCCCTTTTGCAAGGTTTTCCTACAGGTCAGAAACCAGCTCAGAGAACAAATCCAATGCTTTCCCAGCCCCTTGTGCAGTGACCCACACTCTGGAGGAGAGAATCATGGAGAAGACACTCCTGTCATGGGGTCCTGTTGTGGTTTACAGAATGAACCTTTTATCTTGCTTCTTGGGTGCCCCTGCCTTTTCCCCCCGAGTACTGGGGATCAAACCCAGGATTACTTTATCACTTATACACATCCCCAGTCCTTATTTTTTATTTTGAGGCAGGGTCCCACTAAGTTGCAGAGGCTGGTCTTGAACCTGCAATCCTCCTGCCTCAGCCTCCCCAGTACTGGGATTCTAGGTGTGTACCACCAAGCTCAGCTCTTGAGTGCCAATTATGTGTTAAACACTGTGCTAGGAAGTCACAGCTATGAACAGACATGACCTTGACCTCATGGAAAGAAGCATCCAAAGCCTCAAAGTGACAAAAATTGTAATGAGTACTCAGAAGGAAATGAACAGATGCTGTGACACAAAATAGGTGTTGGTCAGGAAAGGCCTCTGAGTCTGGGTGGCAGGGAGCTGTTGACAGGGAGGGGCATGAAGCTGAGAGACTGGCAGGTGCAAAGACCATGCAGAAGAAACAGCTTCGTCTGTTCACGGAAGCGCAGGCTCACTGGGGCTGGAGTTCCGTGAGTGAGGGACAAGGCCTGTGGCATGAGATTCTTGGAGACGTGACTAGGGGCCAGATCAAGTAAGCCAAGTAAAGAGCTTTTGATTTTTTTTTCTTTAAAGGGGGTGTGGAGAGGGAGAGAGAGAGAGAAGAGAGAGCATCAATTTTATTCATTCTTTCATCTGGCCTATGTTTCTCTGACACTTCCTTGTTGTATGTGATGCTGGGATTTGAACCCAGGTCCTTGTGCATGTCAGGCAAGCACTCCAACCACTGAGCCACTGCTCCAGCTTCAGGGCATTTAATTTTTGTCCAAATAAAATGGAAAAATCATTGAAAGGTTTAAGCAAGTAGTGTGACCTGATTTGAAGCAGCACCGTGACCTCAGGCCTGAGAACAGGCTGTGGGGACAGTGGGGACAGGTCAGCATGTTGGAGTCCCAGCAGTGTCCAGGTGGGAGAGGATGTTGGCTTGGACTTGCTGGTGGAATAGAGAGAAATAGCGAGACTTGAAACAAATTTGCAAGGCGGTACCTAAAGGATTGCCAATGGGCTAGAGTGAGGAAGAGGCGGAGGAGGACTGAGCTCCCAGGCTCCAGCTTGAGCACGCCGGTGACAGGTGGTGCTGCTTGTTGCGGTGGAGATTGCTAGGAGTGAGGAGCATAAAGAGCGGGGATGGCACGGGTTTTGCTTGTCTTTCCAGCTTGTTTGATTCCGAAGTCAGGGATTTCATTATCTTATGTTTCTTCCCAGCCAGTCTATAAAATCCCATTTTATAGGCTGAGAATACTGCTGCTAACCCAGTGAGTCCAGAGCTGGGGCCGGAAGATAATATCAAGGAGCCTTTTTGCTATTTAGGGATTTCAGCTCTCAGTCTATACCCTCCACCCAGCCCAGCTCCCAAACTCCCTCCTCAAAATCTTGTCATCTTGGCAAGAGCTCCCGGGAAAAGCTGCTCTGGCCCCAAGATGTTTGGTCTCATCTTTAACCTCCCAAGCCTTCCTTTCTTAAAATGCTTTTTCCAGTGCCCTCTCCTGGGTCAGCTTCTAGAAGGTGGGTTGATCATGGATTAGGACAGAATTTGCACCCCATCCTGGTTTCAGCTCCTAGCTAGTTTGGGTTCACTACTTCTCTCCTCTGGGAACTGCATATTTCTGACTGCGAAATAGGACACGATCCCTCCTTTCTTTACAGGATTAGGAGTAGAGCCTTGAAAGTCAGGAAGAGCTTACTCCGAATGCTAGTCAGCTGTGTGACCTTGGGGAGATTTCCTCCCCAAACTGCAGCTACATCTCCTGCAAAGCAGAAATAATAGTCACCTTGCCTACCGCACTCTTGTGAGGATGAAGTGAGATGACAGGATTTTGGAGGTGAGGTGCCTCACACCCAGAATATCACAATAAATGGTAGCCAGTGCTATTGCTGTTGTTGAAAATTGAAGGAGACCACCCTCAGTGAGACAGGCAACAGAAATCAGTCCCCAAAACAGATGGGAAATCACAGAATTAGAGATTAATGAGCCTTAAAGTCACATAATATAGTTTGGATTTAGAATGTCCCCCAAAATCCCATGTGCTGGTCCCTAGTTGGCAATGCCATTGGGAGGTGTAAAAAGATGATCAGCAACACAATAAAGAAAATGCAGATGCTTCCCATAATTATCCAGCTAACAAATCACGGCTGTGGAAACTTTAGGAGGTGGGGATTAGTTGAAGAAAGTAGGTCACTGGGGGCATGCCCTGGAAAGGTATATTGAGACCCTAGCTCCTTTCTCTTTCTCCTTCTCCTTCATCTCCTCCTTCTTGTCCTCCTCAACCTCCTCCTCCTCCCCTGCTCCCTTCCTCCTCCTCTTCTTTTCCTCCTCCTTCCCCTCCTCCTTTCTCCCCCTCCTCCTCCTCCTTCCTATCCTTCCCCTCTTCCTTCCCTTCCTTCCTCCTCTTCTTTTCCTTTTCCTCTTCTTCTCCTCTTCCTCCTCTTCCTTCCCTCCTCCTCTTCTTCCTTCTCTCCTCTTCCTCTTTCTCTTCTTTTCCTCCTTCCCCTCCTCCTTCTCCCCTCCTCTTCCTCCTTCCTCTCCTTCCCCTCTTCCTTCCTCTCCTCCTCCTCCCCTTCCTTCCTTCCTACCTCCTCCTCTTCCTTCCTCACCCCTTCCTTCCCTTTTCCCCTTCTCCCTCTTCCTCTCCTTCTCCTGCTCCTCCTCCCCTTCCTTTCCTCCTCCTCCTCTTCTCTCCCTCTTTGTCTTCTTCTTCTTCTCCTCCCCCTCCTTCCTCTTCCTCCTCCTCCTGCTCCTCCTCCTTCACCTCCTCCTTCTCTTTTCCTTCTTCCTGGTCTTCTCCTCCTGCTCCTACTCCTCCCCTTCCTTCCCTCCTCCTGCTCCTTTTTCTCCTCCTGTTCCTCCTGCTCCTCCTCCTCTTCTTCTTCTTCCCCTCCTCCTCCTCCTCCTCCTTCTTTCCCTCTCCCTGCTCTGCTTCCTGACTGTCATAGGGTAATCCGCTTTTCTCCATCACCTGCTTGCTGCCATGATGCTCTGCGTTACCATGGCCCAGAAACAAGGGGGCTAAGTAACCATGGACTGAAACTGTGAGCCAGAATAAATCTTCCCAGGGCTGGAGCGGTGGCTTGGTGGTTACGGCACTTGCCTGGTATGCGCAAGTACACGAGTTCAAACCCCAGCACCATGTATCTAATGAAGTCTCGGAGCAACAAAAGGCACATGAAAAACTAAATAAAATTGATTCTCTCTTTCTCTCTCTCTCTCTCTTAAAGAAAATTAAAAAAAAAAAAGAGTTGGCTGCCCTGTACATGAGAGTACCACCTATTAGAGCAGCACCAGTGCACGGTGACATTTTCTCCAGCCCAGGGCAACAGTGAGCAAATGCAATGTGGCAGACTCTAAAAATCTAACTGTTTCATCTTCCAATTTTGAGATTATTATACTTTTGGTGCTAAAATATCCTTTCTTTTATAAAATGTGAGTGAGAGTTGTTAGTGATATGGTGACTTATGATGATCCATACTATGGTGAAATTCACAATCTTTTTATTAAGGGGGAAACTGGATCCAAAGGAGAGATGTGACTTGCTGAAGATCGGAAGTCTGGCTTGTGATAGACCCAGCGCCACTATCTGGGTCTCCTGACTTCCGTCTTCTCTTTTCATTTGATGATTTCCTAGCTCCTTTGTGCCTCTTTCACTTGCAAGTGATTGGAATCCAACTCAAATTGGCTTAAGCAAAAGGGAAATTCAGAAAGAAGTTCAACCAGAAGAAGACACAGATGCTTGGCAGGAAAAAAACAATGGCTGCCCATTAAATCACGGAACACAGACTCCGTGGGGACCTAAGTCTCCCCTTTGTGGTTCAAAACCCACAAGTAGGTGGTGCCCACCTGTAATCTCAGCAGCTCGGGGGGCTGAGGCAGGAGGATCACAAGTTTGAGGCCAGCCTCAGCATATTAGCAAGGCCCTAAGCATCTTAGCAAGACTGTGTCTTAAAATAAAAAATAAAAAGGGCTGGGAATGTGGCTCAGTGGTAGAGTACCCTAGGTTCAATCCTTAGTATCAAAACCAAAACCAAAACCAAAAGAAAAAAGAAAAAAATAACACAATTGGGCTTTCCCATTAACTCTATTCTATTGCCATCACCACCTCCAACACACACACCTCACTGAGCAGACCCTTCAGAATCCATTCTTTGGCTCAAGCTTTCTTTCTCTTCACTCCTGCCAGGAGTCTCTAACCAACTCCTATCCAACTGGTCTCTCTTGTTCCTCAGGGCTGAAGCATCCTCCCCAGAAAAGGTCATCAGAATGCAGAACTCCCTGTCCTTTCAGCAGCTTTTCAGCCGTAACTCATTAGCTGGGCAATTATGGGAAACATGGGGACTTTCTTTATTGTGTTACTGATGACTAGCACATATCTAAGGAATCAAAAATAAGTATCAGGAGGTCTGACTTGTTTGAAGCTGGGTAAATGTGTATTTTCTCAAAGATCAATCCCCTTGATATGCATGTGAAGTTTCATGAAATGTGCTGTAGGTGCAGGGACTGTGGTCTGAGATTCAATAGGCAGGTGGGTAGGATTTACACTGAAACTCATCTATAAAATCTCTACCCTTGCCCCATTCCTGGATGGTGCTAGAGCATGGAGAACACCAAGTTTTCCCTTGTGCTGCCCTGATTCTATTTCCCTCCAATGGGATCCCTTCTCTATGCCCTACTTCCTCCCTCTGACCAATGGGCGGGAGAAAGAGAAGACAGGCAGAATATGGACCCAAGACTAATGAAGCCATAGGATGAAAATGGAGCATCAACTTCCATTTAACTATTTTAGGAGAAAATAAATATGAATATAATATGGAGTAAAATTAAATATTGAAGTGAACATTTTTAATTAGCTAATTAATATTTTTAATTAACTATGTTGTCCAGACTGGCCCCAAACTCCTGGGCCCAAGAGATTCTCCTGCCTCAGCTTTCCGAATAGCTGGGACTACAGGCATGCACAGCACATCTGGCTCAGGATGAATTTTAAAATACTCCACTACGTAGAAATTTTCCAGTTGTGCTGTTGCTGTAGATCAGGCTAACAGACCTAGAGTCCAAGGTCATGTTCCTCTGGCTTAGGGAAGCTCTGCTTCTCCCAGTCTTGCAAGGCAAACTTCATTTCCTGGAGGTTCAGCACAGGCCAGAGATCTTTGGCAATGAACGGAGATGGTTTGCAACAGAGGACAGATGAAAAATCAGCCCTCCCACACCCTGACCTCCTTCCTTTTCCCCTTGTCCTCCCTAAAAGGTTAAAACGCACTAGCAACAGGTCTCTAAGTGCAGGATCTGTCTCAGCGAGCACAAGTGTGAGAGTCAGCTTCCCATCACTTTAACAAATACCCAGAAAAGGTGATTTGGGCTCACGGTTTGGGAGGTTTCCATCTGTGACTGGTTAGCCCCTTGGCTTCAGGCCTGCGGAGAGGCAACACATTGTGTTGGGAACACATGGCAGAGCAAAAATGCTCACCTAATGGGCAGAAAGCAAAAGAGAAGAAATGGAGGTCACACATCCCCTTCAAGTCCATGCCTAGGGATCGTGCCTGAGGCCCTACCTTTCTTTTTTTTAATTGGTTCAACATAGTCTTACATATTGGAAGGATCTGTTGCTAAACATTGATATAGAATGACAGTATAACATGAATGGAATCCTTATTCAGGATCCCCCTACCCCATCACCCGCTCCCCAATCTCCTTTCCACTGTATTTATACCATTACAGGTATAAATGTCTATACACATATATATTGGGCCTGGAGTGGTGGCTCAGTGGTTGGAGTGCTTGCCTGGCATGTTCAAGGACCCAGTTCAAATCTTAGAACCACTCACACAACTAAGTTTTGGAGAAACAAAGGTCAGAGGAAAAAATAAAGTTGATTCTGTTTTTTCTCTCCCCCTGCCACTCTCTTAAAAAAAAATATATATA
>PVKS010029016.1:0-25774 GCA_004027875.1 Aplodontia rufa
ATCCCTATCCTAACTAGGCCCCTCGGAGGATGGCTCAGGCTTGCTGAGTCATCCTGCCCGTTCCTCGCTCTGGAGTGCAGCAGGGAGCAACTCCTCGCCCCATCCCTGTCCTAACTCAGCCCCTCGGAGGACGGCTTGCTAAGGTCGTTCTGCCCGCTCCTCGCACAGGAACGCTGCGGGGAGCGACTCCTCTTCCCCCGTCCCCAGCCCTGTCCTGCTGGCGCCCGGTTCCCAGTGTCCTGCTGGCCCCCCGGGGAACGGCTAAGGTCCCCTGAGGCCGTTCCAGCCGCTCCCCGCTCCAGAACCCAGGGGGGAGCGACAGGAACCACTAATGGGTTTCTTCAGATTTGCCTAGTCTGGACATTTAATATAAATGGCACCACATCATAATATGTGGCCATTTGTGCCTGGCTTCTATCACTTAGCATAATGCTTTTGAAGTTCACCCATGCTGTAGCATCTATGAGTGCTTCATGCATTGCTGGTAGGATTAGGATTCTAAACTGGTGCAGGCAATGTAGAAAACAGTTCAGCCATTTCTCAAAATGTTAAGTAGAGTTACCATGTGATCCATCAATTCCACTCCAATTTCATAAATAAGAGAAATGTAAAGATATGTCTATATAATAGCTCACATAAGAATGTTCATAGAAGCATTATTCATAATAGCCAAAAATGGAAGCAAACCACACATCCATCAGCAGATGAATGGATAGTCCAAATGTGTTATATCCATACAAGGGTTTCCATTTGTCATTTGACTTTACTTTCCCACATATTTCACTAAAAGAAGCTTTTAGATTTTAAGTGGTCAAATTTATCACTATTTCTTTATGCTTCATTTTATTATAAAAAAGTAAAAGTCAGAAAGCTTACAAATATATCAACCTATGGTTCTTATTTCTAAAACCATTACAATTTCATTTTTAAAATAAAATTTTTTATGCAGCTGGAGAGTACTTTGGGATATGAACTAAATTAAAGAATCTTCCTTTGTTCTTATGATGAATTTATTAGTAATATTGATTAAATAATCCTGCTTTTCTCACTGATTTGAAAAGACACCCATAATAAAAATGCCCAGGTATAAATACATCTTATTCTGGACTCTTACTCCATACCTTTATAGATTTCAATTAACATCACCTTGACTGGGGATGGAGTGGTGGGTCAGCAATTACAGTGCTTGCCTGGCATGCACAAGGACAAAGGTTCAAACCCCAACACCACGTACACAACATAGTTGGAGCAACAAAAGCTACACAAAAAACTATATAAAATTGATTCAATCTTTTTCTCTCTCTCTCTCTCTCACTGTCCCTCTCTTTCTTTTAAAATAAAAATAAAAAGTCACCTTGATTTGGTAAAATAATTTGCTGTAATTGGCATGTTTAGTGTATTGTGTATTAAAACTTCCTACTTAAGAGCAGCATATGTATTTCTACCTACTAAAGTAAAGCTTGTTTTATGTTCCTCAATTATTTTAAATTTTTCTTTGCTTAGGACTTAATCTATTGCATATTATACTCGTGTTGTAAGTATAAGGGACTGTGAGGAGATATCTTCCTCTATTTCCAACTCCAGTCTTATTGTCACATGTGAAGGGTGTATTCAGAGGCTTTGCAAAAGTCATGTCCCACATTTTAGGCATGAGACTCTTGGTTGTGCTTTCTTCTTTTGCATCAGTCAAGAGCCTGGAGATTAGCATCTGAAAACTCTGAATCCAAACAGGAACCCCAATGGATCCAGAAGAAAAATAAAATGTAAGAAGTTAGTGCTAATATTAAGAAATTTTAAAAAAGGGTAGAGATGTAGCTGAGTGGTAACACCTACCTAGCCTATGTGGGTCTCTAGGTTCAATCCCCAGCATTGAAAGAGAAAGTTAAGAAAAAGAATAATGTAAATAAAAATAACTTAAGGGAATTGTTGAAGACAAAGCTGAAAGAAATCAAATAGAATCAAAAACAGAAGATAAAAAGATAAGAATTAAGGACTCATTTGAAGATATGAAATATGGAAATTAAATAAAATAAATTAGGTGTCACTACCCAGGCGTCCCTGGGCAGCGGTCCGAACCAGCTGGATCATCCCCACCGGGGGCCGAATCAGGAGAAGAATGCCGATGGCTGGAACCCGGGTCCCCCTCGCCCGGGGACCCCGTCCCTCCCAGCAGGGGAAAAGAGTCAACCACACGCTGCAGATGGCAGCCCAGAATCTGTTTACTACTAAGGCACACGGGTTTTTTATAGGGAGGGGAGACAACAAAGGAATCAATAATCCTAAGGGAGTTGCCAGGGGTTAAGCAGATTTCAAGTACAGACAAACAACTAGGGAACAGCCTGCGGTTAGCACATTCCAACCCACCCTAATCTTCTTTTTGCATAACAATTAGCAAGCTTAACAAAGCAGGACCTAGCAGCCCTTCCTGAAGGAACTTATGGAAATAGTAACAAGATCACTCTAGGGCAGCTGATGAAATGGAGTGAAGGTCAGACCCCAACAATTAGGAAAAGGGAATTGTTGATAAAACTACAACAAAATAAAGTATAAAATATTTGGTTATTAATAAAACCAAAGTAATGAAGTTCCTTGAGAGTCCATTTAAAGTAAAAATCTGATTAAGAATGAAAAAAGGTGAGGGGCTGGAGCGGTGGCTCAGCGGTTAAGGCGCTTGCCTGGTATGTGCAAGGACATGGGTTCAAACCCCAGCACTATGTACACAATAAACTGTTCAAGCAACAGAGGCCATATGAACATCTAAATAAATATTCTCTCTCTCTCTCTCACTGTCCCCCTTTCTTTAAAAAAAATGAAAAGGTGAAATGATGACAGAGAAGGGAGAGAAAAATATATGTATGTGTATTGCAAATAATCTTACAGCCTGAAGAAAACACAAGATTTTTCCATCAAATTCTATAATGATTCTAATTGACTCACAAATGAAAAACTTTTTAAATTATTACATTAGCATCTGGAAAGGTAAGTAAATATCTATTAGTTTTAAAGTCTCCACAGTGGCATATATTTATAGGTATTCTCGCTTACCTATTAAGAACAGAGCATTTCAGTGTTACATTATTACAGACCACAAGAAAAAATGGGTACTTTTTTCATTTCATTTTACTAAGCTAACATAACACTAACACAAGAAAAGAAAACCATAGATCAATCTTCACCAAATGATTTAAGAGGTTGTTTTAGTCAGCTTTTTACTGCTGCAACTAAACCACCTGACAACAACATTTTCAGGAGGAAAAGTTTATTTTGACTGCTCTTAGTCTACAGGAGGCCCGGCTCCTTTCTTTGAGGCTCAAGGTGAGGCTGAACAGCAGGGAGCTCAAGGTGTCACATTGGGAAGTAAGAGCAGGGGAAGAAACTCCACCCAAGATACAGTATACCCAAAGGCATGCCCACCATGACTCACCTCCTCCAGCCACACCCTGCCAGGTTACAGTTGCCAATTAATCCTTATAAAGGGATTGGCTCGTTGATTGAGTTAAGACTTTTACAGCCCAATCATTTCACCTCAGCCTTCCTGAATTGTCACATATGAGCTTTTGGGGGACACCTCACATTCCAACCATAACAGAGATGGAAAAATTTAAATATCAGCAAATACAATTGAACAATGTACAAAATATTACATATTATACAAGGGTGATTCAGTACCAAGAAATTTATCATTAGAAATCAAAATTTAAAAATAAACTGAAGGAAAATATTTAATGATCATATCAATTGATACTAAAATGTTATTTGATAGATACAGATAAGACAGCCAATAAATCTGCAAACATGCTTGTTTTATTATTTATAAGAAAATTAGACAATGAAAATGGAATTAGAATGTTAAAATTTAATAAAGTTTAGTTTAAAATCAAAATTACATATTATTCCTAATGATAAAATACAAAAATCTTTTCAATTAAAATCAGAACTGGACAAGGATGTCTGTTGTGATAATTATTATTAACATTTTTCTTGGGAAGGTTCAAGAAAATGCAAAGAGAAAAACAATTACATTTATACCATTTGTGTCTTTTCTAGACACAAATCTATTTCTTATTGGAGATGTAATCCAATTAGAATATTTGGTGCTGTAGTTAGTTACAAAACAAAAAAAAAATCTTTTCTTAACTGTACATCCACATAGAAAGTGTATAAAGTACGTTGTCTGCTACTTTCCCTTCAAATATGCTCACTGCAGTCAATTCTTCCCTTTCCTCTCAAATGAAGATTTAGACACAATCTTTCCTGGGTCATAAAACACTGGTTTCACTTAGTAATTAGACTTTCCATTTTTTTATTTTTTATTGGTGCATTATAGTTGTACATAATGATGGGATTCATTGTCACATATTCATAGATGCACACAATAGAGCAATATAATTTCACCAATATTCTCCCTCCCCCCAGCACTCCCTACCTCCCTCCTCTCATCCCCTGGACCCTTGCCTTTCTTTCTGGAGTATATATTTATTCTAATTTACCTATGTAAATTTTGTACCTAAATCTTATGTACCTAAGTATAGGTACATAATTCTTATACCTATGAAGAACATGTTTTATATACATGACAGTATATACAGGGGAAATTCCAAGATGACAAGCTGCAGGAAGGCTGCTTCTCATTTGACTCCATAATCAGATGAAAAAATCTCCAGGACAGCTCCTTGACTGTGAGGTCCATTTAAGGGGAAATCATCACCAGAACACAGTGCAAGTTAGAGGAGATTTTTGGAGGATAAGAGATTTGGGTGGAGCAAGTGGAAAAGAGGGATTGTATTCATCCCAGCTGGGACACAGCATCTTCAACTACCATTGCACCCAATCAGCAAGGGACTGTGGGAGGAGTTCTAAAAGGAACCATGCACTAAGCCCAACTGGAGACATCCCTGCTTCATCCCATCTGCGTAAGGGGAGAACAGTGTCTCTCAGCTTCTTGCAAGGGGAAGAATCAGAAGTCTTTTTGATCAGACTGTGCAGCAGGGAGGAGTCAGTAGTTCAGAGCAGGCTATGCTACAATTCTGCCAGAGCAAGCCACAGTTCAGAAGCTGAACCCAGAAGAGGAGGCATGGGACAGTCCCAGTCTTCAGGCTCCCTGCCCCTGCTTAGCTCAGGGGGATTCAGGCTAGTGGAATTCAGGGGAGCCTTGCTCAGACCTGTCCTCCTCCACCCCCAGCCTGAAGGCTCATGTGATAAGCTAAGGTGGGATAAGAGCACTAAAAAGACCACATTCAGAGTTCAGAAAACCTGGAGAGACTGTGAGTGTAACCAACAGAGGGAGCATTGATGGGCATTCAACCCCCTGCCCTAATATCAAGAAGTCTCCTGAGTTTCAGATACCCAAGGAGGCTAGCAAAACCTGATCTCTTCAGGGAAGTCTCCACCCAGAAAGCCCAGGAGACTGAGCTAGATACCCAGCCATCTACGAGAGGTCACACAATTCCAGGTTGAGAGACCCTGCTACCAAAACTAAGGTGGACAGTGAACATCTGCTCCCAATGTGTAGAGAGACAACCTCAGTGAACATAGTTCCAACTTTTCATTAAGAATCTTTATTTTTTTTCCTGTTTTTGGCATGTATTTGTGTGTCATCTGGAGAAGGTTATTGGTTCACAGATATATAAACATACTAGCTGTTTCTTTTTGTTTGTTTGGGGCTTTTTTATTTGTTTTTTGTTTTCTGTTTTGCTTTGTCTTTGTAAGTATTTTTTTCTTTTTAGTTTTTTCCTTCTTTTTTTTTTTTCTTTATTCCCTCTATATTCCCTTCATTCCTGAGCATTTTCTTCAATGTAAATGCCTGCTAAGGGTGGAATCTTGATCAGGACATTTAGTACTTCAATTGTACTGTGCCCCAATTGAAAGGTTTTCATCTACTTGCTTCTACCCTTTCTTATAGTATCACCCAAATTCTATTAATATCTCTTTCACCCTTCCTCCACTATGGCACCCCTGTCTCTTCTCCTTCTGGTGTTTTTTAACCCATCAGCAAATCATTCACCTCCTCAACTTTCTCTCTGTTCATGCTCTGATATTACAACCTCCTCTCAAACCACCTCTTACATTCCCTTCTCTCTCATCTTCTAATTAGTTTATAACATTCTATCCTCCATAATTAATGCCATGTAACCATTACTGCTGTGAATGCCAAACTCAATAACTATTGTATGACTTGAAGACTAACATAAGTAATAGTTGAATACTACTATCATCCAAAATAATGGCTAACAGTACATTTGTTTAATAGGTGGAATTTAACATTAATAGATATAGTCACTATTAAATAACCAATTTAATACCATTTGTTATATACATTGGTTGTTCGTATTGATGATCTACTACTATACTATTAGCTCATGAGGAGCCAGAAATCTTAAAGGACACTAACAGTTCACAGGTCAGGGATTTGACTTCTGAACTCAACTTTCCTGACAATACACCAACCCAAGTAAGGGATGGGACAAAACTCCCAATCCAGCAGCAAAGAGGAATAAACAGATAGAGATCCCAGGCCAAGAATTCACTTCAATTTAAGGACCAAGAAGAAGCCCACACATGGACCCACTCCACATTTGTGCATTCCCAGGACTCCAGCCCTGTACTGACAGGTGTGCTAGCTACCCTGAAAGACCCCATACCCATACACCACTCAGCCATCATGCACACCTGCCAGGTCCAGATATATTGGGCTCATCCCACCACCAAGAATCCCAGGTCCTAGTGCAGCACATAGTTTGGTCCATTCTGGCCCACCCCACACTCTGGGACCCTAGCACCCAGCAATGCACTATTACCACTTAGCTTCAACAAAACAGCAGTCTGCCCAGCAACCCAAACAGGTGCCAAGTCCAAGCCCTGAAACCTAGATACAAAAGGTACAACAAACAAGGCTCCAGGTAGAAACAGTTTTCTGGGAAAAGATGGTGGTCATCAGAGAGATGGTGTCTGACCAAACCTTTGACCTGTAAGGAAGAAGAACCCAGAGACTTGTTTTGCTCCCACACAGGGAATTCCCAATTCAAAGATCCAGAAGAAGATTTTCAATGATGAAGGATCAAACTAGAAAAGGTTCACCTCAAACCCTCAGCTCCCTCACAAGGAGCCCACAGTCAGGGAGCAGGATGAAAATCTAGAACAAATTATCAACAATCTGATAACAAAAAGGAACAATTAATTAAAAGAAGATTTAATGAAGGGACTAAGTGAGAAAACTCAAGATATGAAAATATGTTATTAAAGAAATAGACACACTAAAAAAGGAAGTAATAGAGTAAAACCTGCAGTCTATCACATCAGAAGAAATATGAAGAATTTAATAATAGAGTAATTTCTATAGGAAAAAAAAAAACCTCAGCTCTTGGAGAAAGAATTTCTGACAATGAGGACAGGCTGGGTAAGCTTGACAGCATGGTTGACAAAAAGAAAAACAACTAACAGAACACAAGCAGAATTTTTAAAATGTCTGGGATGAAATTAGAAGAAACAATCTAAGAATAATTGAAACACAGGAAGAAATTGAAATGCAAATGAATGGTATAAGGGAACACTCTCAAGAAAATAGTTAAAGAAAATTTTTCCCAAATAAAAATAGAGTCAGATATTCTCATTCAGGAAGCTTATAGGACACCCACCAGGCCTAATCAAATGAGAAACTCACCAAGTCACATCATATCCAAAAAGTTTAATAGGGAAATGAAGGAAAGAATATTAAAACTTTAAAGGGAGAAGCACCAAATCACATTCAGAGGCAAACCAATAAGAATCACATTTGACTTTTCAGCTCAGACTCTGAAAGTGAGAAGATCATGCAAGAAGATCTTTCAATGACTGAACGACCACATCATGCAGCCAAGAATATCATACCCAGAAAAACTCAGCTTCAAATTTGAGGGGGAAATTAGCAATTTTCATGATAAGAACAAACTTGCAGCATTCATGAACAGAAAACCAGCATTACAAACAATCCTCAAAGATAAACTCCAGATAGAAGAAAAAACAAACAATTGTAAAATCCCACAAACACAGGAAATTCAATGAACTTTCATGCTACCAAAAGACAAGACAGCACAGAACTCACTACTAAAACACAACGACTATGAACCACAACCACTTAACTATTCTAACACTGAATTTGAGTGGTCTCAAAGCACTAATCAAAAGACACAGATTAGCAGATTGGATCAAGAAACAAAATCCAACAATAAGCTGCTTACAAGAGACCCACCTTATAGCCAATGATATCCACAGATTGAGGATGAAAGGATAGAAAAAAATCTTCCACAAGTATGGCCCAAGAAAGCAAGCTGGTGTTATAATACTTATCTACTAGCGACAAAGTAGATTTCAAATATAAACTATTTAGAAGACATAAAGAAGGCCACTATATCCTAGTAAAGAAAACAATACAACAGGAAGATGTAACCATAGTAAAAATATACTCTACAAACAACAATGCACCCAACTATGTGAATAAATTACTCCATGGCATAAAACCACAATAATACTGGGAGACTTCAACATTCCTCTATCACCAATAGTCAGATCATCAAAGCAAAAAAAAAAAACAATAAACAGATCTCCAGCCTAAACAACTCCATAAATCAAATGGACTTAACAGATATCTATAGACTATTCTGCTCCAAACCATCTGGATATTCCTTCTTATCAGCAGCATGTGAATCCTTCCTCAAAATAGACCATATTCTAATTCACAAAGGAATTCTCAGCAAATGTAAAAGAAAAAATAGATATTATTCCATATATCCTATCAGACCATGACACCATGACCCTAGCAATTAGCAGCAAAATTTATAACAGAAAACACACATATACATGGAGATTGAATAAATACCTTATTAATTGAAGAATGGATCCAAGAAGACATGAGAGCAGAAATCAAGAAATTATTGGAAGAGAATGAGAATGAAGACACACATATTGAAACATCTAGGACAGCATGAAAGCATTCTTAAGGGGAAAATTTATCACATTGAGTGTCTATATTAAAAATGATGAGCAATTCCAAATAAATAAACTTATGTGCTACCTCAAATCCCTACAATAGGAAGAACAGTCTAATCCCAAAGTCAGCAGAACACCAGAAATAATCAAGATCAGAGCTGAAATCAATGAAATTGAGAACAACAACAATAAAAAGAATCAATGAAACAAAGAGCTGGTTTTTCAAAAAAAAAATAAATAGAATTGACAGATCCCTAGCCAATCTCAATAAAAGAGGGAGGGAAATGAAGCAAATCAATAAAATCACCAATGAAAAAGGAGCAATCAACACTGACCCAATGGGAATCCAATGAATTATAAGAACATATTTGAAAATCTATACTTGTCTAAATTAGACAATCTGGAAGACATGGACAAATTTCTAGACACATATAACATCCCCAAATTGATGGAGGATGATACTTAAATCCAAAACTGCTCAATAACAGGCACATATAGCAATTAAAAGCCTTCCAAAGAACAAAAGCCCAGGACTTGATGGATTCCCTGCTGAGTTTTACCACACCTATAAGGAAGAGCTAACACTTCTCCTTATTAAGCTATTCCAAGAAATTGAAAAGGAGGAAACTCTCAAACACTTTGTGTAAGGAAACCATAAATAACTCTGATACCAAAAGCCAACAAGGAAATATTTAAAAAAAAGAAAGAAAGAAAACTACAGACCAATATCCTGACAAAAATCAACACAAAAATCCTTAATAAGTTTCTAGCAAACCACATCTAAAAACACATCAAGAAGATAATTCAACATGATCAAGTGGGCTTCATTCCAGGTAAGCAAGGCTGGTTCAACATATGCAAATCAATTAATGTGATTCATTACTTAAAGAATTAAGAAAAAAACCATATGATCGTGTCAATTGATGCAGAAAAGGCCTTCAATAAAATCCAGCACTCATTTGTGCTCAAAACTCTAGAAAAGATAGAGATAAAAGGAACTTATTTTAACTTTGTAAAGGACATATATAACAAACCCTTAAGCTAATATAATACTAAATGAAGAAAAGCTGAAAGCATTTCCACTAAATTTGGGAACAAGACAAGGCTGTTAGCTCCCACCACTTTTATTCAATATAGTTCTTGAGAACCTAGCTGGAGCAGTCAAGCAAGAGAAGTAAATCAAATGGATAAGAATAGGAAGAGAAGTCAAACTATCCCTTTTTGCTTATGACATGATCCTATATCTGGAAGATCTGAAAGACTCCACCGGAAAACTTCTTGAGCTTATAAACAAATTTGGCAGGCTACAAGATGAATACCCATAGATCAATAGCTTTAATATACACTAACAATAATAGGGCAGAAGAAGAAATCAGGAAATTGGCCCTATTCACAATATTCTCAAAAAGAATAAAATACTTAAGAATCTAACACCAGTAGTAAAAGACCTCTACAATGAAAATTATCAAACATTGAAGAAAGAATTTGAAGTAGACCTGAGAAGATGGAAAGATGTTCCATGTTCTTCATTATGCAGAATAAATATAATTAAAAATGGTCATTCTGCCAAAAACACCATATAGATTCAATGTAATCAGCATCAAGATTCCAATGTCATTCTTCACAGATATAGAAAAAACAATTCTCAAATTCATTTGGAACAACAAGACACCCAGAATAGACAAAACAGTACTAAGCAAGAAAGACAAAACAGATAGATTCACAATATCAGATCTAAAACTATACTATAGAGCTGTAGTAACAAAAACATCATGGTACTGGTATCAAAATAGGAATGAAGATAAATGGAATAGAAGACTCTGAGACAAACCTACAAAACTTGAAACATTTGATCTTTGACAATGGGGGTCAAAATATAACATGGAGAAATGATAGCCTATTCAACAAATGGTGCTGGACAAACTGGACAGGCATTTGCAGGAAGTTGAAATTAGATCCTTATCTCTCACCTTGCACAAACATCACAATGGATCAAGGAACTAGGAATTAAATCAGCTACCATACAATTGCTACAAGAAAAATTAGGATCAACACTCCAGTATTTGGGAGTAGGCAAAGACTTTCTCAACAAGACTCCCAGAATGTAAGAATTGAAGTAAAAAATCAGTGAGTGGGATGCCATTAAACTAAAAAGCTTCTGCTCAGCCAAGGAATTGGTCCAAGTTGTCAAGAGACAACCAACAGAATGGGAGATAATCATGACCTGTGATTCCTCTGACAGGTGACTAATATCCAAAATTTACAAAGAATTCAAAAAACTTTATACCAAAACCGCAAACAATATAATAAATAAATGGGCCAAAGAACTAAATAGAAACTTTTCAACACAGGAGAATTGAGCAAGGCAATGAATACATGAGAAAGTGTTCTAAATCACTAATAATCAGAGAAATGCAAATCAAAACTACATTAAGATTTCACCTCACTCTGGTCAGATTAGCAAAGATAAAGTATATAAACAATAACAAATGCTGGAGGGGTTGTGAGGAGGAAGGAATACTAACATACTGTTGGTGGAACTGCAGACTGGTACAGCTGCTCTGGAAAGCAGTGTGGAGAATCCTCAAAAAATTAAGGATGGATCCACCATACTATCCAGCTATCCCTCTTCTGGGTATTTTCCCAGAAGAATTAGAATCAGCACATTACAGTGACACAGCAAAATCAATGTTCATAGCAGCTCAATTTATAATAGATAAATTATGGAACCAACCCAGGTGCACCTCACTGGATGAACAGATCCAAATACTGTGGTATATACATACAACAGAGCTGTATTCAGCAATTAGAAACAAGAATAGTGTGGCCTTTGAAGGTAAACGGATGGTAATGGAAGAAATCAGGCTGAGTGAAGTTAGCCAAATTCAGAGAGTCAAGGGTCAAATGTTTTCACTCATTTGTGGAGGGTGGAGCTAAAATCAAGCTTGGATGAAAGGTAGTTGAACTCATGTATTAGACCCAACAAATGTACAGCAACACATAATCTAGGGCAACCATAGATATGTGGGGGTGGGGGAAGATTGGTGGGGAGAGGAGAGGGAGGAGCATAGGAAGGAATCTAGGGAGACAATCAACAATGTAGCATATTCTTTACTCCCCTGAGAATCCAAATAACACTTATGCAATCATTTAATTCTGGAAAATTCACAATTTAAGCATTTATATCACTTGTAGGGGTGAAATATGGAAGAATCAAGAGATAGGATATGGGCAATATGGGGGTAATTCTGCTTTGAAAACAAATGCATATCATATTGATACTTTATATGCATTTATGATTGTATAATAACTCAACTCCTTAATTAAAAAAGAGGAAAATAATAGGAGAAAACAAAAGTAGTATATACATGACATAAGAGCTTATAATGTATCATGTTTTAATTCATTTCCAGCATTTCCCCTTCTCCTCCTTTCCTCCCTCCCCCTGTTCTTTTTAGATATATTTGACAATAGGATTAAACATTAATATGCCATATAACTTACTCTAATTCTGTTCTTATGATAGGCATATCTTCTAACTCTATTAAACTTCATGCTTTTTCCATTCTCATTTGGAGCCCATCAGAGATAAAATTTCAAGTCAGGGAATAGAGAAGCAGAGCTTCTGTTTTGCCACATGCAGTTCCTGGCCCTTCAGTCTAGAGCTAAGGAAGAAAAAAAGTGAACAGGAAACTTCTCCCTTCACTGATACAGTTGACTTGATTTAGCTTCACTGCACTCTGGATTTGGCAGAGGTCCAAAGTTAACCTTGTCTTGTGAAGCACTCTCACGGGTGTTTCAGTTATCCCACCACTGAAAGTTGCTCACCTACAATTTTCTTTGCTCTGGAAAAAGCCATCTCTAGTCCAGATGGTTGTTTGCTCCTTCCTCACTCTCAGGCAATCTCCCACTACCTCCAGTTTTCCCTATTTGAGTTGTCTTCAGCTATTAAAATGGCTGTTCTGGTCATTTAGAAAACACTGCAATGTCTCTTCCATACATGACCCATATTAGCCCCAAAGCAAACATGCTCACATCCCTTCCCTGACAGCCCTGGGATGCTGACTAACCCCAGGGGAGAAGCAGACTCTCATCTGCTCCCTCTCTCAGTGTGGTTCACTGGTCTCCCACCTGTTGGGCTTTCCAAGCAGGAGTTAGTCCTCTGTGTTCCTTTCTCAGACTTCAGGCATACATATTGAGCTCATCCAGTGGTTTCCTCAGTTCCCTCTCTCTTGCTTTTAGGTGACAGTTAAAGCTTTCAGCCTTTCATACCCTCACTGAATCCCAGCTGATTTCTTCTCTCTTGCTCTGTGAGTCATGGTCACCTTGCTTTGATGTAATATTTCTATTTCTTTGTGCTCCTACCAGAACTTCTATTTTAGCACCTTTTTAAACTCACCCAGAAAAAGGAATAAAATATGTTTCCACTCACAATTGTGATTTTTTTAAAAAAATCCTTTAAAAAAAAAAAACTTGGAAAGATTTCATGAGAAAAGTCCAAGAATTCTATGTAGAATATTGTAAAACATTAATGACAATAAAACTATATGTGAATAGCTTAGGAAAAAAGACCATATTCTCAGATGAGGAAAAACACTGTACAATATTAATTTCGTCAAATAGAATGCATAAATAATCCCTAAAATCGCAAAGGTTTTGAACCTGATGCAGAATAATTTGTGTAATAACAACCCATTGATATTTAGTAAAAGTATTAGAAAGAAGAAATATGTAGGGGAACTTGCCTGGCCAGATGTCAAAACATATAGTGATCATTATCATCCTTATCATTGTGGCACTGATACACAAACAAATCAATAGAAGAAAGACTAAGTCTAGTAATAGCTTCCAGTATGTACGAGAATTAATAGATGACAAAATTCTTGTTTTATTCAATTGTGAGAATATATTTTAAGTAATAAATAGAGCTGGCATCATTTATTCTCCAACAGGTAAAAAATACAGTGGTACCTCTCTTAGACTATGTACTAAATTAAAATCCAGAATTACTGAAGAAAAATATAAAATATAAACCAGTGAACATCAGAAACAAATCTTTGAAACTACCTGCACAGTGTGTAGATGGGAGAAAGGTTTTTAATCAAAATGGAAACTTCTGGAACTATAAAATATTTCAATAAGAGGTTTTTGTTTGTTTGGTTTTGGTACTGGGGATTAAACCCAGGGATGCTTAACCACTGAGCTACATCTTCAGCCCTTTTTATGTTTTACTTTGAGAAAGGGCCTTACTAAGTTGCTGAGTCTGGCTTTGAACTCATGATCCTCCTGCCTCAGCCTCCTGTGCCATTGGGATTACAGGCATGCGCCACTGTGCCAAGTTCAATCGGTTTTTAAATTTTGAATTGCAAAGTATGTCATATCTAAGTCAACAGAAAAACAACAGATTTGGAGAAAGTATTTGTGATGTGACTGACAAAAGATTAATATAATATGCAAAGAGCTCTTGAGAATTGTCAAAATAAACTTGAAAAAATATGAATAAAGAGATGAACAGACATTTCACTGAAGCGTATATAGATTCCCAACAAGTAAAAGTTGCTCAAACTCACCAGTAATTAGGGAAATGAAAGTAATACCTAGATAAATTACCTCATTAGATTATCAAAAGCTAGAAAAAAGAATGACACCTGTTGTTAGATCGAACGCAAGGAAAAGATTGTGAGATTTTCATGGGAGAATTATGAACCATTAGAGGATTTTGAAATGCAGGCTGGCAGCATGCAGAAGTGGCTATGGTAGGAGAACCTGAGTCCAGGAAAGCCTCCATGTGGCCTCTCCCCACAATGTGTGACCTCAGAAGTGTCACACCTGAATCCTAACTTCCTGTGGCTACAAATGATCCAGACCTCTAATGTGGTGCTTGGGCTTTAAAGGGACTATTCAGTCACCAGTGGCAGGTAGATTATTTTGGGGTGGTGACAGTAAGTTGTCCTTACTGTGCTTAATATTCATCAGGATTTTGATTAACTTGCCCTAGTGGTCATATTTCTTCCACCATTACCCCTGATAGATGTAGCCAACACAGTTTAAATTGTGTTGTCCTGCACAATGTTACTTCTCACCAACAGACTCTCCTCATAGTGAAAGAAATAAGGCAGAAACAGATACTGGTTTTATCAAATCTATCACTCTAAAACTGTTGCCTATAACATGGCAAAATAATCCACTAGAGACTCTGGGACAGCATGACCCAGGACCACTTTTTAGGGTCATGGTGCTGTTCTGCAAGATAACTCACAAGCTTTGACACTGCACCATACCTTATTACAGAGATTCAGAAGCCACGGTCAGGCTTTCTTGTGATAACCCCTAAAGATCCACTTTAACTTTCCCTCTCTTGCAACTCTAAGCTCTGCTGGATTAGAGGCTTTGGGCACCTAAAAGAAAAAGAAAAAAAAAAAAAAGCTCTCGAGAAACCCAGCAACAGCCCCACTAACATGGAATCTACAGTAGCCACTGTCTCTGTAGGGCTTCTCATGTAATCACACACACAGGAACAAAGGGGTTGAAGCTGTTGTCCAGAGGAACTGATCACAACAGGCACAGGAGAGTCATGCCTTCATTCAATACATATGGACTGAGTGCCTGCAATGTGCCAGGCACTGCTTCAAGTTCTTGGGACAGCAGAAAACAAAAATGACAAAATCCTCCCTTGTGAACCTTATATTTCAGTGTGCAAGAAGATATTCTAGTGAATTGTTAGAAGATAAGCCGTGCTATGAGAAAACAAATATCAAGAAGAAAAAGAGAAAGGAAAATGCAAAGGAGGAGATCAAGATGTTTGTAAGATTTAAAGATTTTTTTTTAATGGAAGCACAGAACACTCCCATATAGATGCAGGCAGAACTTTTTGTTATTTCCAGCTTCGAATAAGAAAAAAATTGCCACAGAGAGCCAAACAAGGGTTTTGCTCAGGAATGGAATAACAGCAAACCAGATCTGTACGCTTCTTATGTATGAAGAGTAGGGTGGATTATTTGGGTTTTGAAGGTACTGTGTGGATTGGCTAATTTGAATAATTTTGAGAGCTCTAAGACATAGAGTCTATACCTAATTGTGTATACCTGGCCCAGAAAAATTATTATAGGTTTTGTAGTGTCCGGGAATATGAACATTCAATAAGGCAATCGTTTGGGGGAATGGCTTTAATCAGATGCTCAAGAAGGGAACTGAATGGCTGCTAATCAGGGCCACAAGACTGGTCAAGAAAGCATTTTAAAAAAATCAGTGTCACATGGAGAAGGATAAATAAATAAGGTGCAGAGGGTAGGAAAAAATAGACCTCAGTGAGAAGTGAAGGTGTAACCAACACTGAAGTAGGGGAACTAGCCAGCAGACGAGGAAAAGTGTTCTAATAATAGCCGGGAAACCCTCTAGGTCAAAGGCACTGTGCATGAGGATGCAGAGGAAATTACATCTTTCTATGAACTCTAACAGAAGCTTAAAGTATTCTTAATTATTAATGCCAGTAAAAAAGTACAGTACTATTATCAGTACCTGTGACTTTGTCACCAAGCAATAAGATCCCTTTATACCAAATATGATAGTTATATACTGCATTAAAATATATTTGTTATACTCACAGTTTGAAATTGCTGTAATTATTATATGTACTGCTAGATCTTGCTTTTTAAAGGTATTATGAAAGAATCATGCACTTTATTTGATGACAACATTTTTGTAATATTTTATTATGTATATTTCAAAAATGTAAGCTTGTTTTATAATCTTATATATTTTACTTCATGGATTTAGAAATAAGGAATGCTCCCATTGACTTCACTAGGCTACTAAAGAGGCCCATGGTTCAGATGTGGCACACACAAAAGCAAAATTACCTTGGGATTCTGCCTCACACATCCAGAGGAACAGTTATGGAGACCTCATGAAGCTCTCCATGGCAGACCCACCCCAGTCAGTTCCCTCAGGAATGAAGACTGGGCTTCTCATACCAGGTATACCAACCAGTCAGCTGCAAGCCTAGCTAAAAGCAAAGAAAACATGAAAAGAAGAACATAAATTTTTTTCTGCTACATGAAAAGATAGATCATCAAGGAAGAAAGTTATAACAACAGAAGTGTCCTTCAGAACCCTTTTGGAAATAAGCCTTGTAGCCCTGGGATTCTCTTCCAGTCATTTGCCTGGATTGTTTGTTTGTTTGTTTGTTTGTTTGTTTGTTTTGAAAGTCATTTCTCACTTTGTGCAAACTACATTTAACTTACCAAGGGAAGGCCCTGTCCAGATATAGGAGAGGAGAGAAGCTGCAGTATTTCTGCTTATTCCATTATCAAGTCTTGGCTCCATTTCTCACTTGACAAACCTTCCCACTGAAGGTCCCCTGTTCTGAACAGCCCTAGTCATGGTCACAGCTCCCCTTAGAAGGCTGTGGCTCTTGAGGTTTTTTAACAGTGCATCATCTTTTTGCCTTTTTACCCTTAGTGGTGGCAGCTGCTTTTGACAATCGGCTGTTGGTAGTCTCTGGGGAGCCTTACCAACCTGTTTGTCTTTCCAGTTCCACTTTTAACCCCCTAACTGTTGGTGGGACTGCAAGCTTGTACAGCCACTCTGGAAAGCAGTGTGGAGACTTCAAAAAACTAGAGCTGGAACCACCTTATGACTCAGCTATCCCATTGCTGAGTATTTTCCCAAAAGAGCTAGAAGTGGCATACTGCAGACACAGCTACATCAATGTTTATAGCAGCTCAATTTACTATAGCTAAACTATGGAACCAACCCAGATGCCCCCCACTGGACGAGTGGATTAAAAAACTCCGGTACGTATAGACAATGGAGTTCTACTCTGCTATTAGAAAGAATGATATCACGGCATTTGCAGCCAAATGAATGGAGATGGAAAAAATTATGCTGAGTGAAATATGCCAAACTCAGAGACTCAAGGGCCAAATGTTTTCTCTCATATGTGGAAGCTAGAACACAATCTGAGACAGATTTAAATTTGGTTAAGCTAAATAATAACTAAAACATGGGTGAAATTTTTCATGAGCAGGGAGAACCATAAATGGGGGTTGAAGGGAGGGGTGAAGGAAGGGGAGACAGGGAGGAGAAGGAAGGATTGGGAAGATATCAATACAGCTGGAGGGAAGGAGTAGGGGGGTTATCAATGCAATTGGAAACCCTCGACATCCATGAAAAGCCAAACTAACATGGGGGTAAAGTAGGGGAAACATGGGAACAGGGAGAAGTCAAAGGGGGGAGACCAGGAACTGGCATCAGCCTTAGTTTGCTTTGTCAATATCTGCCTGCTCATGAATATGTAGCAATGATTCCCTCTAATATGTAAGACTATGTTGAATAAATTAAAAAAAATTAGCCCCCTAAATCAAGTTCCTTCCTGTGGACTCTCTCTTGTGGGTGCTGATAAGCAACAGACTGCAATAGTGTTAGCAGTACTTTCAATTTTCTCACCAAAAAAAATCATGGACACATTGACATCACAATGCAGTTGTCACATGCTCCCTGACTTCTGCAAAGTATTTGGGCTTAGTGACTGACATTTATTCCATACCAAAATAGGATCACAACATAAAAGGCCATTATACCAAGATCCTGCAAATGGAACAAAATGCAAGAAAAGAACTTAAGAAGGGTCTCAGGGATAAGGAGAGTGATACCTTATAGTTATGTGGGCCACTCCTGATTTATAGTAGAAGGGAGTATTTGAAAATGTAAGTGTAAAAAGGATACATTTTGACATCAGGCAACCAATGGTTGACAGGAGACATCGATTAGATATTGGATTTTATTTTGGTTTTGGTTTTTGATTATGAAGCACTTAAACTTCTTTGCTATTTGTGTGTACACATATGATCTAGGATAAACCAATGAGGTACTCTCACCACAATTTAAACCCTAAGGAAGTGAGCTAAAGACAGAGATATTTAAAGTTATTACTGCCTCCTCCCTCAGCTAAGATTGCTTCCCCCCCCCCTTGATCTAAGCCAAATACATAGCAGATAATAAAACTATATAGGACTCATAATCCAATGACATACATAATCAATTCCATGAAGTTGGTATTGTTTGACTATAGTGCCTGAACTCTCCATCATTAGAACATTCCCCATTTAAGATTAAGAACATGTATCTTGAATCAGGGAGAGGAAGATGGCAGACTGCAGGAAGGCAGCATTTATACTCACTCTGAGATGCAGGACACAAACAGCAGGAGAGAGGCCTTTCTGTGAGGTGGGTGAAGGGCAAACTTCACTGAAACTCAATATTATACAAAGAATATTAGAGAACCAGAGGTTTGGTCAAAGGAAGAAAACCCACATTGGTGCCAAGTGACTCAGAGCCACAAGGACCAAAACAGCAGTGGTAGCACCATAAGCTCAGCACAAAGGGAGGGAAGAGCACAGAAATACAAGAAGGAAAGATCTGTCATGGAGAACCCCTGAGATCAGAAGGGTTCCCAGTCCCTGACTAAACCCAAGGGCTACACTAAGGACACATAAGATATAACGTGTTTCCAAATCAGCCTTAGAGAGTCAGGGTGAAACCACCTTGAGCAGGCAGCTCCAGGAGCCTGGAGACCTGAGGAGCAGATGGCCATGCTAGGACCCAGGAGACATGAGCTGGTGGTCACGCCAGGAGCCAGGAGATCCAGGTGGAAAACTTCATGCCCCTAGTAAGCATCTGCCCTGAGACACAGGGAACACCTACAAAAGCAAAAGCAAAAACAGACACAGAGAGGAGCTGGAGCAGTGGCTCAGCAGTTGAAGCACCTGCCTGGCATATGCAAGGACCTAGGTCAAACCCCAGACAAAATACACAGCTACATGTCAAAGAAACAAAGACCAGATGAAAAAATAAATAAAATATCGATTCTCTCTTTGTCTCTCTCCCTCTCTCTGTTAAAAAAACAAACAAAAAAAAAACCACCAATAACAGACAGAGAGAATATTTTTCCCAGGGGAAAAAGCGAAGGTGAACCAAGCTACCTTCCCCTTTGTGTCTGGCGACTTGAATAACCAGCTGAAGTGGTTCAAGAGTCTGGCCAGGCAGGCACAAATGCTCTCAGGTACTAAGCCCAGGAAGTCCAGAATGGCTGAGTACAACCTACCCCATGACAAGAATCATGGGAAGAGCCCCAGGATTCTGATTTCCAGCAGAGACCAGCAAAAGCCAGGCCCTAACTTCTCCAAATCAGTCACCGCCCAACAAAACCTCTTTTGCCTGATTAGACCTCACCTCAGCCAACCTGGCCTTCACTCTTGGAACCTGGCAGCAGCCTCACCCTGGGAGTACTTCACTCTGGAATCCATACAATCCAGTAAAAAACTGCAGCCAACAGTGACTACCTACCCTCATTGTCCATGTTGACCACCTCAGTGGAAATAATCTTCTCCACCTTTCATTGAGATTTTTTTCAGTCTTTCTTTCTTCTTTTCCTTGGGATTCCTTCTCTTTTGTCTTTTTTTGTTTGTGTGTTTGTTTTTGTGCATGTTCTTGCACCAATGATTGACTTATTGACATATATACATATATGCATTTGCTGGGGTTGTTTTTTTACTTTCTTTTCTTTTCTTTCTTCTCTTCACTTCTAACTTTTTAAAAATGTAGATATCTTTCATTGCCCAGCCTTTTGAAGGGTTGGGTTTTTGATCAGTATATTTTGCTTTTGTTTGTATTCACTCTCATTTTTAAGGTTCTCCTCTTTCTTCTTCTATCCTTCCTTCTGGTAACAACCCAATTTTATTGCTCTTTCACTCTTCCTGTACTTTATTACCTCTATTTTATCCTCTCTTTTCTTAAACCACCATATTCTACATCTTTTCTGCTTTCTCTCTGTTTCTGCTATGAAATTATAAGCTCTTGTCTACCTTCTTTTCATTTTTCCATTTCTCTCAATTGACTGTACTCTTATTACCTACTAGCTCCAATTAGCTTATACAACTTGAGTCCCCACCATTAATGCTGTGTCACTTTGCTGCCATGGATGTCAAAGTTGATACCTGTTGTTTTTCATTTAAGCCAGATATAGATGATGGTTAAATATTGTTTTTGCTAAAGGTAGTTGCTGACCCTACCATTTGTATGGTGGAAGTTAACATTGTAATAGTCACAGTAAGAACTAAGTGTCCAGTTTAATGTTGCATAGTGTTTGCATTGACTGTTGCTATCACTTGTCTCCCCATATTTTGTGAGGTGCTGGGAATCTACAGGGACACTAAAAGTTTGCAGGCTAGAGATTCTGCTGCTGAACACAACTTTCCTGACAGTACTCCAACCCAAGAAAGGGAGGGGACAATGACCCAAACCATCAACAAGGATCCAAAGAGAAACAGCCAGAGAGGGATCTCAGGCTCCATACCTTGACATCGACCCACACATCAAATCCAGAGAGAAACTTCAGAACAAAATGGACACAAAGGCTCACACCAAAATAAAAGGAAAAGGAGTCCACTTCAAATAAGGAGCAAGAATAAGATCTTAAAAATTAAGAAAAAAAACAGCCAAAAAAATGTTCCCATCCCCAAATCCACAATCCCACAAATAAGGACCCCAGAAATAGGGAGATGGATGACAACCAAGAGAAAGGTTATAATAATTTGACTACCAAAATGATCAAAGAATCTAAAGAAGATTTAATAAAGGAGTTAAGAGAGCAATTACAGGAGATGAAAGACCACTTTAACAAAGAAATAGAAACAGTGAAAAGTAACAGAACTCCATAAATGAAAGACACAATCAACCAATTAAAAACTCACTTGAAGGCATCACTAACAGATTAGATTCTGAAGAAAATAGAACCTCAGTTCTTGAAAAAAGAACTTCAGACATTGATGAGAGGCTAAATGATCTTGAGTACACAGAAAGCAGTAAAGAGAAAAAAGTTATAGAACATAATCTGAATATACAAGAGCTCCAGGATGATATTAAAAGACTAAAGCAGGACTGGAGCAGTGGCTCAGTTACAGTGCTTTCCTGGTATGTACGAGAACCCAGGTTCAAACCTCAAAACCACATACACAACTAAGTGTGGGAGCAATGAAAAAAAACAGACAAAAAACTAATAAAATTGATTCTCTCTCTCCCTCTCTCTCTTTTTCCCTCTCTATCACTGTCCCTCTCTCTCTTAAAAAAAATAAAACACTAAAATAGAGACTTATTGGGATAGAAGAGAACATAGAGTTACAAACTAATGGTGTAAAGAACATTTTCAACTGGATAGTTACAAAAAATGTCTCCTATATCAGAAATGAAATAGACATGCACATTCGGCAGGCAAATAGTACCTCAAATAGACATAACCAAATGAGAAATTCACCAAGACACATCATATTCAAAATGTATAACAGAGAAAACAGTGAAAGAATATTAAAAACTGCAAGGTAGAAACATCAAGTCATATTTAGAGGCAAATAAATAAGGATCACTTCTGATTTATCACCTCAGACTCTAAAAGCAAGGAGGGCCTGGAATGAGATATTCCAAGCACTAAAAGAAAACAACTGTCAACCAAGGTTGCTATACCAAGCAAAACTCAGTTTCAAATTTTAGAGGCAAGTAGAAACATTCCACAACAAGAATAAACTAAAATCATTCATGAGCACAAAACCAGCACTACAAAGAATATTCAAATACAAATTTCACGTAGAGGAACAAAGAAACAACTTCCAAAGCCCACAAACAGAGGAAGTTCATAAAAATATAATCTGCTAAATGAGAACCAATACAGAAAAAACCACAATGGCAGTAAATCACAAACACATAACCATACTTACACTGAATGTTAATGGTCTCAACTCCCCAATCCAAATACAGATTAGCAGAAAGGATCAAAAACAAAATCCAATAATATGCCAATTACAAGAGACTCATCTCACAAGCAAAGGCATCCAAAGGCTGAAGGTATAAGAATGGAAAAAAGTTTTCTAGGCAGATGGCCCAAGAAAACAAGCAGAAGTAGCAATTCTTATACCTGACAAAGTAGATTTCAATTAAAACTTAATCAGAAGAGACAAAGAAGGCCACTACATCTTAGTAAAGGGAACATCCAACAAGAAGATATAAAATACTAAACATTTATGCCCCAAATATCAAAACACCTAAATACATGGGAAAAAAAAACTCCATTACATTAAACTCTTCACATATCCCAACACTACTGGGGAACTTCAATACACCCTTATGACCAATGGACAGGTCATCAAAATGATAAATCAATAAAGATATCTCCAATCAAAACAACACTATAAATCAAATGGACTTAAAAAACATCTATAGCATATTCCACACAAAAATATCTGAATATACCTTCTTTTCAACAGCACATGGATCTTTCTCCAGAATAAATCAGATCAGAGTCTAGGCCACAAAGGAAAATCTAGCAAATATTTTAAAAAATTGATAAAATCACATACATCCTATCAGATCATAATGGAATGAAGCTAGAAGTCAACACCAAGAAAAACAACAGAAACCACATAAATATATGGAGATTGAATACACAATCAAAGAAGAACTGTGAGCAGAAAACAAATTCTTAGAAACAAATGAGAACAAAGAAGCAACATATCAAAATCTTGGTGAAAGTAAGGAAGCATTTCTAAGAGGAAAATTTATAGCACTGAGGGCCTACATCAAAAAAACCTAGAGAGGGGGACCTGTGTCCAGAGCAGCCCCACCTATCAGATGCCCCACATGTCTGTCAGAGCCTGTTTTGAGTCCTACCAGCATGTGCTCAGGACACCAACAGTAGAACCCACATCTGGAGCAGCCCTGCCCACCTGATGCCCCACATGCCAGTCAGGGCCTCTTTGAGCTCTGCCAGCAGGAACTCAGAACACCACCAGGAGGACCCCTACCTGGTGCAGCCCCTGCTCAGGACCAACTGGAAATGATTCCCAGGGCAAACCAGGTTCAGATCTGAAATCTTGAGCCTAGAACCAAAAGATAGAGCAAAATGAGGACCCAGGCAGAAATACCATCTGTAAGAAGGTGATCATCGTAGAGGTCATAGTTGATACAATCCTTTTAATTGCAAGGAAAATCCACCTGGAGAACTGCCTACTTTCCCTGCAGGAAATTTCAATTCAGAGATACAGAAGCTCTTCAAAAATGAAGAATCAAACTAGGAGAGGTTGACCTCAGTTCTACAACTCCCTTAAAAGGGATGCCATGGATAGAGACTGAGATGACAACCTTGAAAATATCATCAATGATTTGACTACTAAAAGGAACAATGAGCTAAAGAAAATATAATGAAGGGACCAAGTGAGAAAACTCAAGAGATGAAAAACTCTACTATCAAACAAATAGACAGTCACTGACATGACAGGAACCATGGAAGAATTTAATAATAGACTAACTTCTATAGACAACAGAACCTAAGTGCTTAAAGAAAGAACTTCTCACAATGAGGACAGGCTGAGAAATCTTGAGCACATGGATGACAAAAAAGAAAAAAAATCACGGAACACAAACAGAATTTTAAAATGGGATGAAATGAAAAAAAAAACAATTTAAGAGTAACTGGGATACAGGAAGAAATCAGAACACAAATGAATAGGATGAGGAACATTCTCAAGGAAATAGTTAAAGAAAAATTTTCCCATACTAAAAATAGAGTCAGATATGATCATCCAGGAAGCTTACAGGACACCCACTAGGCCTAATCAAATGAGAAGTTCACCAAGACACATCATATTTGCAATGTACAACAGGGAAATCAAGGAAAGAATATTGAAAGCATCAAGGGAGAAATGTCAAACCACATTCAGAAGTAAACCAATAAGAATCACATCTGACTTTTCAACTCAGACTCTGGATGCAAGAAGATCATGGAAGGAGATCTTTCAATGCCTGAAAGAACACAACATGCAGCCAAAAATACTATACCCAGCAAAACTCAGCTTCAAATTTGAGAGGTAAATAAGAACTTTTCATGATAAGAACAAACATGCGGCATTTGTGAACAGAAAGCCAGCATGACAAAGAATTCTCAAAGATAAACTCAGGATAGAAGAGGAATTAGATACAGCACATTACATTGACACAGCAAAATCCATGTTCATAGCAGTTCAATTTACAATAAATAAATTATGGAACCAACCCAGATGGATGGATGAATGGATATATATATATATATATACACACACAATGGAGTTCTACTAAGGTATTAAAAACAATGATATTGCATCTATTGAAGGTAAATGGATGGCATTGGAAGAAATCATGCTGAGCAAAGTTAGCCAAACCTAGAGAGTCAAAGGCCAAATGATTTCCCTCATTTGTGGAGGCTGGACCTAAACCCAGGCTTGGGAATAAGGTAGACAAACTCATGTACAAGATCCATAGAACAAAAAGTCAAAAGTTAATATTTATGAGATACAGTTGCAAGATACTTCATAAGATATTTGAACAAGCTATGCTGCATATGTGTAAAAGAATGCAAATATTGAATCTTATTGTCAAATATTTTGAAGAATATCAAGGGATGATAGGAAGCGAAGAGAAGGGGAAATGTTGGAACTGAGATAAAGCAAGATACATTCCAAGCACTTAGAAGTATGTCACTGTATATATTATAGTTTTATATGTTATATGTGTGTGTGTGTGTACATGTATATATATATAATGTTCATCATAGGTATAAGAATTATGTCATTGTACTTGGGTTATTTAGGAAAAATTTAGGACCCAGAAGAAAGGCAAGGAATAGGGGGATGGGAGGAGGGAGGTAGGAGGGGTGCGGATGGTGGATATTGAACAAATTGTATTGCTGAATTGTGTGCATCTAGGAATATGTGACAACTAATCACAT
>PVKS010029017.1:0-12147 GCA_004027875.1 Aplodontia rufa
TAAAAGAAAAAACAGTTTAAGGTTTTAAGCTTGCATTGGTGCGGTACACAACTCAGCTAAAACACCAGGGCGTGCCGGTCAAGTTAATTCGAATATTCAATGATTTCGAAGGAATATTGAATCCAGGGGGAGAGAGCAGTTCTACCCCTGTTCCTCTCTGCTTTTTAGGAGAACCCGCCCGCAGGAAGAAGAGAATCCAACAGACTAAGCTAGATGCAGAAGTGCTTCAGGAACAAGTTATCCGTTATCAAATGAAAATAAAATCACCGAACTCCGCCCTTTCAGAATCGAAAACAAAGGTGGGGGTCGCTTTTATTTATAAAACAATCCTAGATAGATTCTTGTTTACCAATGTTGGTACCTTCCTTCCAGGTTTGTCCTAAGGCACGTAGGAGAGAAAGCAATGTTCGAGAAGAAGGCTCAGTCGGCAAGTTTGGCTCCTGGAGCGTGTGAACTATGAATCACCACGGTGAAGAGGTTTTCTTTTTTTCTCACCCTTTTCTTTTCTCTTGGAGCGTGAACTTGTTAGATAAGATAGATGAGGCCGCGAGGAAACGGAAACGCAGAAAAAACTCAGCTCCTTTGGAGAAAGCAGCCTGTGGGGATGGCAGGCGGCGACCGCGCGCTGTCTGGTAGTGGAGCTGCGTGGAGCTGGTTCCGGAGCTGTCCCAAGTCTGGCCTCCGCCGCCGCCCGCCGGGCCGAAGCGGCGCTCGGATTGCTGCCCAAGCCATCTACCCTTTGGCCTTAGAATAAACACCCCCAAAGACAAGAACGGCCCCCAATTAAACTAAGTATATGCTCACCAGCTCGGAACACAAAACTAGGCTCGAAGGTTTTCCTGGAGGAAGCTGTATGTCCCGACCACAAAATAATCGGTGGGTGGGAGATACAGGGTTTTAAGGAGGTCTGGAATTACAGATGAAACATTATTTTCCTAATTAATTAAAAGTAATTCTCCTTGCCTATTTATATGCACGTACACGCTATTGATTACACGCCCCTATTTGCTTGAAAAAATGCTTAGAGTATCTTTAGCACAAACTGCTCATTCTTTGTCCCCCGAATATTTACAGCTGATAGTGTGGCTGGTTGAGATCAATTAGCACTGGATTTTGCCCCAGGATTGCTCCCCAGGGCGGACAAATGGAGCCAACTCATCTCCAGCGACTTTTTTCGCTCATGTGCGCATCCTCGCCAGGGCTTCTGAAGCAGTTCAAAATCTCCAGCCTTGGTTTCACTTGATTTTGTTGTTGTTATTATTGATAAATATTGGGTCATACACAAGCCACTTGTCAGAGCCTTTGGCTCCATCTCGCAGCTGCAGCTCCTAGCGGGTGTTTGAGTTCTGTCCTAGAAACTGGAAGGATTTGCTGAGAAAAGAATTACACATTTTCTGCCCCTTTAGTTTCAGAGAGATGGTCCCTAAAGATTATAGTCTTGTCGGTATGCCGTCATGTTTATTTCTTGATTTGTTACAATATGTGAACATAAGGGAGATGTGTGTCTTTTTACCCATTTGAAAAAATGAAGTAATCTAATAAAGAAGGGGGGAGAAATTATTGATCCCAATCCTCCAGGTATGTCTGAAACCAAAAGAACAAAAGCAGACAAATAATTGTTGTAATTGGGAGGGGTGGTATAAAGAGTGAGTTGGTAGGTAGGGAATTTGGGGATTGTGTAATTGGAGTAATATATACAGTTTATCTTTCTGCTCTGCTATATATATATTCTTTCCCCTGATACATACAGCACATGAACTGAACCCATGGTCTACTTGTCTTGGCATGTTTGAAACCCCAGACACCTAACAGTATCATTACAGGAAAGAGACAAAGCCCCAAAGACTCCAGGCAGGGAGGTGACTGACTGCCTTTGGGGAGAATGGGGAGTTTATCTTGATGTTGAACTTTTCTTCCCCGATGTGCACTCACTGGTTTCAGACTCCCTTGCTGTGCAGAGTTCAGGTCTTCCTCAGGATGGAGTGGGGGAATATGGGAAAAGAAGAAGAAGATGATAAAGAAGAAGAAGATGATAAAGAAGAAGAAGAAAGAAGAAGAAGAAGAAAGAAGAAGAAGAAGAAGAAGCAGCTGATTTTCGACATTTCAAAGGGACTCTTTCTATTTATCAGTGTTACAGAAGTGTACGTTACTGGAAAAACAACAAAACAAGCATAGAGCTGCAATTTTCAAGAAAATAGGATCCCCAAATATAAAAATAAAAAAGTAGCAGATAAGATGTATAATTCAATCAAATTACACAAAATTGCTTGAAAATCCAGAACAGTAGCGATCCATTATGGCTCTGTTTTATTAGTGACAAGTACAATTACTCTAAAATAAAGAACACTGGTGAATATATAATTGGCTGTAATCATGTTAGTGTTTGAATAAAAATGACGGGAACATTTAACACTTTGACAACAAAATGTTCAGAAATAACTTATTTATTCAAACAGTTTTTATTTTCCACCAAGTGAAGGAGAAACACAGTTTGCTTAGGAAAATCAATGACTTTTCCCTGCAATAAATAAATATCCAAAAGGGGAAAAAACAGCCCCACACCTCTATATTACTATTATTTTTAACCAGCAAGCAGTTTAATCCTGTTTGAAGTCAGCTCTTCGCCTAGTTGCAGTTTGGTACCAAAGTCCGCCACCTAGAGGAAGAGCTCCGCAGCTCAAACCAACGCCATCAAACCAACGCCAACCCCCTCTCCCCCGTTGACCTCGGGAATCAGAGTTAATATTCCTTTGCAAATTGCTCTCCAAACTAACTCCCCCATCCACCTCCTCATATCCCCTTCTGCCCTACAACATCGTCACAATATTTTTAGTAATTAATCTGATCAATTGACAAAAGCACCGTCTCTGGTAGCTCGGCGCTCTCCTAGGGAAGCATGAGGGTGCGTTGGGGAAGTCGGGCAGGAACTGTATTTCTAGAGAGACAATCCACTTTCATCCAAAGTTCGTCTACAGCAGCCTGAATTCAGGTCTCATAACACGGTGGCCGATGAGTGGATGGCCGCATTCCCGGGCATTTTTTTCTTTGGGGCGGGCGGGGTGGGGGTGTGCTTCCTTCGCAAAAACAGCCGGACAGCCGGTGTCCCGCTGTCAGCCAGTTAGAACCTCGAGCATTTTAAAGCCTTATTTTTCTCTATTTCACTACGTCCTCGCCCATAACTGGGGCGAGGCTTTATCTGGGGCCCTGGCTTTATCTAAATAGTTCTTGGAGCCCAGTGGGTCGTTTTCTTGTACCAGGTGTGTTACTTAAAATACTGGGTTCAAGGAATTAAGCAGGAGGCCGTGTTTGGCTGAGTCCGCCTGGAGCTAGGGAGACCCACCCAGGAGAAACTCCGGATTTTCCCACTGTGTATTGGAGTATTCGGAAACTTTTGCAGTGTACGTGAGAACTTGGGGCTGGATTCGGAAGGAGTGTGAAACTTGTCTTACTGTAGTCTTGGTGGATCCCATCCGTTCTTCTCTTTTTCAGGCAGAAAGGGACAATCTCGTTTGGCAAATATTGGGTCAGGGGGACGCTAAATAAGAGCGAACGAGGCCACACGGAAAGAGAAATAACTATTCGTGCGCTCCGTGTTTAGTTAACAGCAATGCTGTGGACTCTGCCTTGATCCCCGAGCCAGCCCTCCAGGCATTCCTCCCCGATCCACCCGACCAAAATTTTGTTTTATTTTGCTGTAAGGTACCTAGAACACTATTCAAGCTGAAGTTTTGCCAGAAGGGCGAGAAAAGAGCAAGTGAGATGAATTGGTCTTGAAAAAAATGCGATAAATATTTGATTATCAGTTGGGTTTTATTCCAGTTGTTTTGCTCTGCCTCCTCTCTAACTCCCTTCCCTCATCTTCCTCTCTCTCTTCTTCTTTCTTTCCTTCTTTCTTCCCCTTCCTCGTTTCTTCACTTTTCCTACTTCCCCCCTCCCCCACCTCTCCCTCTATCCCTTCTTTACTTCCCTAACCAGAGAGAAGAAATAGAGTAGGGATGGTGGAGGAAACCATTTGTATTCTGGGTGTAAAAAGCTCCTTCATGGTCAGTTCTTAGTCTGGAGACTGGAGTTTGAAAGAGACATCTGGGAAGTGATTCTTCTCCTTTCAAAAGATTACCTCAGCAGCATGGACTAAGAAGCTATTTTCATATTGTATGAATTACTTTTTAAAGGTAGTTGAAATATATGTATATATGTGTTTGTGTGTATATATATATACATATACATATATGTATATATGTTAACATCTCTAGAACTAATGTCCCAGTAACATCCCTTGTGGAGTAAGGCTTGCCCTAAACCTACTCCATCCAATCACCTAAGACCTTAAATCCTCAGAAATATTTGTTTCATGCAAAACTAGTGCTTGCTTCTACTCTCCACTCCCAGGTTTATTATTCGTCTCCTGCATTATATTAACGGGCAATGTTAGCCTTCCCCTACGTGTTTAGGCTGCTAATGCAGGCCACTTAACGCAACAAAAATGCTCATCTGTGGAGATTTTCCCAAGGCTAGCTGCAATGTTGGCTCCTTTTCTTTTTTTTAAAGCTTTTCAGGGCACGTCCATTCCTCCCCCAGCACCCACCTCATTCTTCTTTTCTTGCAATGGAGACTGGAAAAGGGGTCCAACAACTTTGAGCCAGTGTGTGAAGCTCCCTCCCCTTTCCCCTGCCTGCCAGTGGACCTAGAGGGGGGGTGGTGAATTTTTGGTTTCCCTTGAGAGCAGGAATATCTGAAACTTCAGACAGACTTAGCACTTGGTTGCCTCTTGCAATAGGTTTAGCTTCATCTTTCCTTCTGCCCAACCTCTCCTTCCTCCTCTCATAGTCTGTAAAAGCAATTCAGAATGGCCTTCACAGCCACCTCTGCAATATTCCCAACCCCAGCCAAGAAGAAGACTCCCTTGGTTTTCCTTTTCTTTTGACTGGGAGGCTGGGTCTGAGATGCTCTCGGTATTGACTTGCTTGTGGGTGTTGGGTATGTTTTTCTAGTTTTAACAACTTCTCCCCTTAACAACTAAGTGGAGAACCTTTGGGGCTTGGAGTATTTGGTTTAAAAAATGATGATTGTCTTCATCATTCACAGCTGGAACACTTCGGTTCTTAAAAGAGAGTGATGCATAGACATGGGGACTGTTTTTCAACACTGGCTCTGCCATTCCTTTCCTGTAACTCCTTAGAAAGTTACTTCACTTTTCTAGCTCTTCATCTGAAAAGTTACCTTCAATGGTAAATATGTAAAATACTAAATATCTTGTGATGTACAAATCCCCCTCCCTGCCAAAAACACCAAAAATGATATCAAAACCCTAAGAATATTTAGAATAGTTATGAAAGGAGCAAATAAAATCTCATTCAAACGGCAGCACCGCCATCTAGTGACCATAATGCTCAATAGTAGGGTTGAAAGTGCGAGATAGTTTACTGAGCAGTGATAAGTTTTCAGGGCCAATAGATACAGCAATTTTTCTAATAAAACTTAATTGTTTCACAAGAAAGACAGTTTCTCTAGGTTTAGGGTATTAATATATAGAAAGGAAATTATGCTTTGCCACCTCAAGTCTGTACATAGACTCTTAGAACATTCTTCCAGTGCTTTATTTTTTTAAAGAGAAAGGAGCAGAGAGAGAGAGACCGAATCAATTCTATTTAGTTTTTCATGTGGCTTTCATTGCTTTTGCTCTGAGATTTTGTTGTGTACATGGTGCTGGGGTTCGATCCTGCGTACTCACGCATGCCAGGCAAGTGCTGGAATCGCTGAGCCACTGCTCCAGCCTCAATTTATGTTTTAAAAAATGTGTTTAAAGTAAAAATATGATATGAATTTCCTCTTAAACTAGAGTTACCTCCACATCACACACACCCCAGTCTCCGGATTCTTCTATATTTCGCCCCTACAACTGATATAAATGTTTAGATTGTGAATTTTTCAGATTTAAATGATTCATAAGCATTATTTGGATTCTTGGGGGGGTCTATCTTTCCTTTTTGCAGAAAAGATTAAATAGACAATCTGGGTACAGAGATAGTTTTAGCAATGGCAGTTTACAGAGTTGACTTTTCAGATAACAACTTTAATGCTTGTTTGGGATTTAACACTTTAGACTCAGATAGTAAACAAATACATCTTATTCTTTGTGACTTTGTAATCTGGCCATGTGCATGGGTGAGTTTGTGCATGCACGTGCTGAAGGGTAGGTGTGTTAAAATTCTTATTAGCAAGCAACTGACTACTATTGTAATATATGGATTTTTTATTATAAGGTTACCAATTTCATTTATTCCATTTTATTTTTCACCGACACTTCCTTTGCATATACTGTGGAATTTGTTCATTCATTGGTACGCTTGCTAGCTAATTCTAGACTTAGTAGAATTTGAGCTAATCACATCACTTCTCTGGACTGTAGTTTCCATTAAACAATGAAGAAGTTCAGTCTCTCCACTGTCTGGTATGGATCAAAAGATCTGTGATCCATAAGTCATCCACCTTTATTTGAGAAGGCTCATCTGATACCTGTGCTGTCATTTAAAACTCTTCACTGTCAGTTCTGAGTTCTTTAATTAGGCATTTCATCGGAAATAAGAATTGCGAGGACCTCTTTCTTCTCCATATCCCACCTATCTCCCACTTTTTCTGTTTTTTTTTTTAATAGCCCAAACCTTAGACTCTGCAGTCAGCATTTTCTAACTCATTGGCATGCACTCAGCTCTCCGTCGCTGTCCGTCAGAACAATCACAATGTGAGAACAGTACGAAACTGAACATAAAGCTGAGGCAGCTGTATTTCAGTTTCCCTAACATGTTCCTATATTCTTGTGGTGATGATTAATTATTATTATTAGTATTAATATTTTTAGGAACCAGAGCCAAAGTATTCTAGTTTCAACCAACCCACATTTCCTCCCTTCCTCTGTAGCCCTACAAATAAATTCCCTCAAGAGGTGGCAAGAAAATGCCTCCAGGTTTATTTGACTGGGAACATCATTACACACATAGAGCAAGAAGATTGTTCACAGAAGGCAAATACCACTCCATGATGTAAATATGCTCAGCTTGTAAGAAAGACTAGGTGAGGGTGAAGATGTATACTGACCTGGACTGATAGAAGGAACAGGATGAGTTATGAAGAAATTCTGAATCTGCCACTAATTTCTTTCTCATGTTCCTTTCTATTGTTTCCTAGATATCTTTCCTATTCTTCTTCCTACTTGAACTGGTAATTAAAGCACCTTATGTTTGCACAGGTTGAGTAAGTATGTCTTATCCAAAATGCTTGGGGTCATAGGTTTTTTAGATTTTGGATTTTTTTTTATTTTATGATATTTGCACGGACTTTACTAATTGAGCATCTCTAGTCCAAAAATTTGAAAGTTGAAGTGCTTCCAAATCCAAAACTTTTGAGTGGCATGGGTGCTCTAAATTTTTCAGATCTAGGAGCATTTTGAATTTTGAATTTGAAATGTTCAATGCGTATAAAATTAGCAAGGCAAGTTTTATTGTATGGATTTCTTATAGACCCCATAAAGATGGTTATTTTATTTTAGAAGCCAGGAAACTGACCCAAAGAGTCAAAATGTCTCACCTAAGTTCATACCACTAGGAAAACACAGAAAAGAGTGTGAAACCTTGCTTCAGATTAGCTGAAAATTGCATTTGGTCAACTTAGGTTTGGAGTTTTGCACTAGGTACTGAGGCTACTACTGACTAATGCTGCTTTTAGGCCTCACCAGGATTTCACTGCACATATTTGACAAGTCTTAATTTTTATAGGATTCTTGAGACCCCTTATAACATGATAGCATATGTGCTTGCTTCCCTTCTTTCTATATGATTTTCTTCCCTTAAGGCCAACAATTTAAAATTATTTCCACAGCAGGATAATCTTTGCAAAAAAACAAAAAACAAAACAAAACAAAACAAAAACGTTGCTAGTGACCTTTGGATCCCGGAATTTGGAGTTGGAATGAATCAAAGACATAATCTGATTCAGCAGTGCTGGAGAGAGAAGACTATCTCAATCAATGCCTCCTGGGAACTGCAGTGAGTCAAGACTGGATGATTTTGCCATCCTGTTATGGCTTCCTGCCTATCTCCCCATCTTCTAGGCCTCCTGCATTCACATGTTTGGTTATTCCATTACTGCAGTTCTACCTGTGAACTGGTTTCCCAAATGGGCTGTATCTTCAGGAGCAGGTTCTCCATCTGGCAAAGCACCTCTCAGCTGGAAGCTGTCAGTCTTCTGGGATATATTTTCTCCCAAGTAGCTCTCTGCTGCCCTCAACTGGTGGTCAACACCAGAGTTATCAGCTTTCTGCATTCACACTTACCTGACTGTAACTGCAGAGGAGACGTGGGAGCATTATTAACCACAGTGTTTATGAATTTTATATCACAGAAAAATATAGAATCCAGGCCCCTTAGTGTCCACTTATACCCTTTTTTTCACTTCCTACGTGCTTTCTTATGGGCAGCAAAGGAGGATGTGCAACTTTGCCTATTTTATCAACTCAAGATACATTGCAACTTTTAATAATACCTTGCAGAAATTTCTCGAATTTCTGTACATAGTCTTAACTGATAGTAAACATTTAAGCTTTGATGTTATAAAGATAGAAAATTATATGAGGTCCACAAATGATGTGCAAGCTTTCTCATGTATTCAACAAACATATATTGGGCACATGCTATATTGCAGACACTATTCTTTGTGCTGGGAATATAATATTGGATGAAGAACAAAACAACAGCTGACATTCTCTCTCTTCCACCTTTATTGAGGTTGCTCCACTTTGGAAAAAGTAGACATTAAGCAAATAAATAAGCAAAATGCCCTTTAAGGAAATATGGCATTCTCATTGATTTCTTAACCATAAATACACTGTAACGGTTCCATGACTTAAGATTAAGAGAGGCAGACCCAGAAGTTAGAGGACCATGTATGATACAAATATTAATCATGTTATTTGTTCACTCTCTCATTGATTCATTCATAAATTTATAGTGAATATGGTGTAGACATGTAGAAGTGGTTGATGCAGATTGATGTATGAATCATCTAGCTGTGGGAATGTTTTACTGTTTGATTCAATCCCAATCTTCTATTGTTCTTTGCTTTATGTACTAGGAATTGACCTCATGGGGGCTCAACTGCTAAGCTACAGTTCCAGATTTTTTTTTTTTCAGTATGAGGTAGTACCTCATTGAGTTGCTGAGACTGGTCTGGAACTTGTGATCCTTCTGGTTCAACCTCTTGAGACTTTGAGACTACAGGTGAGCACCTGTGTCCCTGGCTCAATCATAATCTTGTTGAAATACCTGGTGGAATGTAACTTTTACTTTTTAATTGTTTAAAAAAATTTAAATGGAATGTCACTTTGTCACCCGCTGTGATAGCTATCACTGGAGATGTACTACTGCCACTGGTGATGCCATTTGCTACTCTTTTCTGTTCTCTTTGTTTTTCTATTGCCTTTCTGTGTCTTTTACTTTTACCATACAGAAATATTGCTATGTATCACTGATTGGATGGAATACCTTCTCTCCCTTTCCTATATGGCAGAACTACTGATAATAACTCTGCAGGCACAATGGCTTAGTCTTCTCTATCAGTCTGTTTGAAATGTGTGTTTGTTTCAAGTAAAAGGTACTCTGTTTGAAAAAAAGCAATATAACAAAGTGACAATGACATTACTTACAAATACAAGGCTTCAAGTAGTAAAGAAAATATAGTCTATATTTTGAAAAAAAAGTTCCATAATATCTAATGGATTCTGGGTTGTTGGGTGATAAATTTTATCTCTTCTTTGGAAGATTTTTCAGTGTGAAACTTTCTATTTTTATTTCTATGGTATAGCTGTCTTCTGTTCTGCCATGCCACCCTCTTGCTGCCTTGATACCTTCTTGTATGATGTGGTTCAGGGAAGCAGGTAAGAATATAAAGGCCTATCTATCTTTATGTATTATATGAGTTAGAAATGTGTATTTTTAGTAACAAATTATTTAAGCAATCTTTTATTTTTGTTTACTTCTGATTTTTTACTATAACACAGAGTTGCTTTCAAAAAATTTCCAATTGATTGTAAAAAGGAAAGAAATATAAATCACCTATTAAAACAAAACTTAGAGATAACTTCATTTAAAATTTTGCATAGCCTTAAAAAATTTTGCATAGCCTTATTCTAAATAATTTGGATCATGCTGTGGGTCTACTTTGTGCTGCTTTTTTCATTCATTGTCATACCATGATTCTTTCACATAATTATTTTGATGTTTTGAGAATACAGCATTGGACAAGGAGTACAATAAAAAGAAAAAAAATAACCCTTTCCTTTTTATTGAGCTTTCTCCTGGTTGGGGAAAGTAGACATAGATACTTATCTTTTCAGATGTTTACATTGTCTTGTGCATAAACAATGAAGATTTAACCATTGTCCACCACCAGCACTTCACTTTTCAATTGTTTCTAGTTTTTAATTATTGAAGACTTGACATGTGTATCTTTGCCCATAAATTTTTCTCTACCTCTTTTTATTCACTCTTATTTTTATTTATGGTACTGGGGATTGAACCCAGTTGAGTGCTACCACCAAACTACATCCCTAGCCCTTTTAATTATTATTATTATTATTATTATTATTATTATTATTATAGACAGGGTCTCACTATGTTGCTTAAGTTCTTGCTGTTGGCCTGAAAATTATGATTACAGTCCTCTTGGCTCAGTCTCCTCAGTTGCTGAAATTACAGGCATGTCTCCCCCTACCCTGCTATAATAGATTTGCTTTAAAGGAAGACTTATTTGTTTTCAAATATGAATTTTTAAAAGATGGTTGTCACATATTGTGAAGTGAATTTCAGTAACACTTATGCATGTGTGCCTTGATAAATCTATGAAAGTGCCTATCCTATTGAATGCTCACTGAACATTAAGTATTCCTTTACCAGGTTAAGATGAAGAGATGGGGGGGGGCACTCCTGGGGGTAATTGCAATATTCAGAATATATACACATTTTATACTATTTTGTTAAAATCTTGTAAGGTTGCTCAAAAATAAAAAAAAGATGAAAGAGATAATTCCTAAAACTATCTCAAATGCACTTTCTTTTATTTTTCAACAAGATTATTCATTAATATTTAAATTTTTTCTTTTGTCATCTTTCTGTTGTGTCATTTGTCCCTTTTCTCACAGAATATTCTGCTTTGTTCTTAGCTCTTAATGACTTCCTAATAAGAGTATTAACCCTTTGTCATCTGGCTTACATATTTTTTTACAATTTTTTATTGGTTTTAGACTTTTATGATGTTTTGGCTATGGACAAACAAATTTTATGTATATTCAGCTGTATAAAGCATAATGAAGTTAAAACTTCCAAGTTTTAAAACACAGTGGCTAAAAATCTTTAGCTCTGGAGTTATGTTGTGTGCTTTTGAATCTGATTCCATCCCCTTCTGGTTGTATGACCTTGAGTGAATTACTAAATCTCTATATATCAGCTTTACTAAGTGTAAAATGTAAAATGAGGATAATAATGCTAATAATCTTATAATGTTTTCATGAGGATAAAATAAGCTAGACGATAAGGAGGACATCTAGAAGTATATCAGACAAATGGTAAGTACACAATAAATATTAATTATTTATATTATTGTTTACAGTATTAAAATTCATGAATTTTCAAGTTTTACTTGGCTCTTAATAGTAATACTTCACATATCTAGAAATAAATTGGATATTAATTTGTATTTTATTAACTATATTTCAAATTTAGTGGATAGTTGAATACCTACTATTATAAATTAAGTAAATGTTAATTTAATTATTCGGAGGTAACTATTATTATGTGTTTTATTCATGTATCTAATAATGATTTTACTCTTTGATTGAACAAATATTTATTAAATGTCTACTAAATGCCAGTTTGTTAGTGAAGAAGACAGATGAAAATACTTGTGCTTTTAGTTTCCATTTCAGTGAGGAGAGTCAGTAAACATAATAAAGTAGTGCCACAAGAGTATAAAGGAGGGGTTTGGAAAGTAGCTCAGTGGGAAGAGCACTTGCCTACCATGATTAATGTCCTGGGTTCAATCCCCAGTACCAGAGAGGAAAAAAAAGCAAATATATTTGTTTAAGGGGATTATGTGCAA
>PVKS010029017.1:12247-25874 GCA_004027875.1 Aplodontia rufa
TTTTTTTTTTTTTTTTTTTTTTTTTTTTTTTAGAGAGGACAGTGAGAGAGAGAGAGAGACAGAGAGAATCAATTTTTATTGAGTTTTTCACATGGCTTTCATTGCTCTGACACTTAGTTGTGTACGTGGGCGCTGGGATTTGAACCCATGTACTTGCACATACTAGGCAAGCACCATAACCGCCAAGCCACCGCTCCAGCCCCTCTATTTTTTTTTTTTTAATCAGGTTAAGAGTCTAGGCACAGGCTACCTGGTCCTCTGCTCAAGGCTTTACAAAGTTGAAATCAAGGTCTTGATTGTGCTATGATTCTCATGTGAAGCTCAAAGACATCTCATCTCCAGTTTATTCAGGTTGTTAGAATAAATTTACTTCCTTGTGATTATAGTACTGAGGTCCCTACTTTCTTACTAGCCCTTGGTTGTAGTTACCCTTGGCTCCTATAGACCAGCTACATTTCCTTGGGAAGTTACTACCATAGGCAATTCACAACATGGTAAGATATGTTTTCTGTGAGGCCAGACGGATTGACTCTCTGATATTTCACCCTCTTTTAAAGGCTTCTCTGACTAGGGCAGGACAATCCGCTATAATATGAATAATTACCTTTTTGGTGAACTGAAAGTCAACTGATTAGTAGCTTAATCATGAGTGATCTCCCATTATGTTCACAGGTCCACCTCACTTAAGGGAAAGGAATTTCGCAGTGTGCATACTTCTTGGGAGAGGAATCTTGATGGCTCATTTAGAATCCTGCTTCTTACAGGGAAATGGCATTTGGCATTTGAACCAGGCATCAAGAGATTGAGAGAGTAAGCAATGTGAGTACTGAGGGAAAGGGTGTTCCAGTCCGAAGAAGCAGTTCTTTCAAAAGCTATGAGACTGAAGAGTTTTGACACGCTTAAATAAGAGCAAGATTGGGGATAGTTGCTGTGTAACTGAACAGAAACACTGAGAGGATTAGAAATGGAAATCAGAGACATAATGGAATGCAGTCAAATTAATTATAAGGGGTCCTGATTTTAGTATGAACGAGATTGTCAAGTGCATGGGGCCATTGTGGGAAATATGGAGCTGTTGAAAAAAATGTGATGTAACTCCTTAAAATATTTCTTTCTACTCTCCTGCTAACAATAAATGACTGAAGACCAGAGTAGGATACTCACAGACAAGTTAAAAGGTTAGTGCAATAGTTTAAGTGCAAGATTATGGGGGGGTCTTGAATTAAGCCATGAATAGTGGAAATGATAAGAAGCGATTGTATTCTGTTGGTATGTAGGAGGTAGTTAATACGTTTGCCTGATAGGATAACATAAGGTGTGAAAGAAAAAGAGGAACCAACATTGACTAGAAAACTTTTGGTCTGAACTTTGGGAAAAATAGTTCCAATTTATTGATATGGGTGAGTCTTAGAGTATCCAGGCTTGTACATGATATCAACATATTGGTTTTGATTATGTTAAGATGTCTAGTTGGCATCCACTTGAGAATGTTAGTGGACAGCTGGATATGTGAGTTGAGTTGAGTGGAGAAGTCTCCACTAGATGTGTAAATTTTTGGGTTATCAGTATAAGTAGAAGGGAAGGCAGTGGAACTATATGAGATCACCAGGACAAGGTACATAGAGAGGAGGACCAGGACCCAGTCCTAAATAACTGCAGTGTTAAGAAGTTGGGGAGAAGAGAAAACTTACAAGCACACTGAAAGGGAGTGGCATCTAAGGTCAGAAGAAAACTGAAAGTCAAGGAGAGGAGTGTTGGCGATCCATTGTATCCAGCATTGCTGATAGACCAACTGATAGAAGGAGAGAAAATTGATTTTAGCAGTACGGAGGTCACTGATTATCATGAGAATAGATTCACTGGAATGGTGGGGTCAAAACCTTCATGAGTGATTATGAAAAATGAATGGGAGGATTTGCCATAATATAGATAGTTTATTGATTGGTTTTAATGAAAGGGAGTGAGAGCATTAGGTGGAGCCAAAGGAGTTGTTATTTTTTAAATGGGAGATAAATTGTGCTTAATTATTGATGGAGATAAATGATCCAGTAAAGAGGAAATTCTGACAGTGTAAGTGAGAAAGGGGAGAAATGCCAGAGACATGTCCTTGAGAGGGGAGGTAAGATGAGATTGAATGCATATGGGAGGGACTTGACTTAGGTGGGAGTGCTTGTAGTCGTCTTTCATCATGGGAGGGGAGAGCAAAATGCACAGGTACAGAATTATATGGATTTTCTCTTCTAATAGCTTTTCTCATGACCTCGAGGGCGAAGTCAGGTAAGTCTAGCATGTTGATGGAGGTGCTCCAAAAGAGAGGAGGAAAGAGCAGGTATCAGCAGTCCTCTGAGAGACTGGGCGAGTCAGTCCACAGACAGGACGCGGTCTCGCAATTTCCAGGCAATGCTGTGGACCTACCTATGGTTCGTATTCAGGAATTTATTAAAACCACATTACATCGCAATGTGTTTCTTCAGCCCTGTTACTTGCAGGGGTTCTACAACTAGTAAAGCATACAGTGATATGTGACTGAGGTTTGATTCAGCCAGATGAATGTGAGGGGAAAGGAATGGAGGGAATTGAAAATGTAGAAAGGAGTGACCACAATGGTCAGTCATGGATTTTAAGCTGGTAAAAAAGGGGAAAAAAGAGTATACTGGGGAAGAGAGAAAAATGAAAAGCAGGACCAAATGAGGAACTGTAGGCAATCCTTAGAATAAATTAATACAAGCCTTTCTTTAAAACTGGTATTTTGTTGATCCTTAGGCTGTACCCTAAGCTATGGGGGTTAAATGATCCTAGTTCCTCCCTCCTTGTGGGCTGCAGTTAATTGCCACCACAGTGACTCATTTTGACACACTCCAAGCACTTTCATAATTGCTGTCCTCTGGATGTGATGGAGGAAAGGGCAGGACACCAAAATCTTTGCCTTTCTATGTACATGCAGCATCTTTGTTTTCTATACAGAGAGGATTCTTGGACAAAGTTGAGATGTGTTGCTAATTCTCCATGACTGCTTTAACTTCACTAGTTCCAGTGCTCAGCAGCTGCTTCTGCCTCATGGTCGTTCCACGTCCCCTCTGCAGCATCCTTCCCAAGTTCACAGGTAGCACCCATGCATAGTAATTTTTTCTTTCCTCAGACTTTATTTAAAACTGCCTGTGATTTGTTAAGTTGTACCAAGTAATCCATTAACCACTTTGGTAAAATAATTCCAACTGGAGTTGAGTTCTTAATGTTATTATTTATCTTAGGGTAGTGGTTTTCACAATGTGTTTTTCTTATTCCATAGTAAAAAATACGGTTACATGGTTTATATGATGAGCCAGGTCACAAATGCATATGAACACACACAAATACACACACATGAACAACTGAAACTAAAATACGGAGTTTTAGCTTTGCTCCTTTTTATGATCTCTGACAATGTGCTCCATTTAAAAGCTTACTGGCCAGGACTCAGTAAGTTATTTGCCAGCTATGACTGGTTGATTGATTGCAGTTTAGCAACCAGAGAGGCTTTTGATGTTGTAATGCAGGTAGGTTTTAATCATGGAGGAGATTTAGGGAAGGTTCAGGAAGGGATATATTTGAGTGGAAAGGCCTGTTTGATCTCCTTAAACTACACCATATTATGATAATTAAAAATAAGATAAAAACATTATATTAAGTAATATTTTAGTGAAATATTATAATATACTTGGGAGAAATAAGATTATGGCCCTGATTTTGACATCTTATTCAAAACAATGCAAAGATACTAAAAAATAAATAAATCGCATTGTGTCTAAACTTTAAAAAGAAACCTGTGAAGTAAGCTGTTTGAGAACAATAATTAAGAACATATTTGTTGGGCTGGAGCGGTGGCTCAGCGGGTACAGCGCTTGCCTAGCATGTGCAGGGACGAGAGTTCAAACCCCAGCACCACATACACAATGAAGTGTTGGAGCAACGAAGGCCACGTGAAAAACTAAATAAAGTTGATGATCTCTTTCTTTCTCTCTCACTGTCCTTCTCTCTTAAAAAAAAAAAAAAAGAACATATTTGTTATAGTTTGGATCTGGATTGTCCACCAGAGGCTCATGGATTGAGAGTCTGGTCTCCAAGAATGTAGCTTTCAGCTTTTAGAAAGTGATTGGGTCATGAAGGCTCTGACCTCATCAGTGGATAAATCTGTTGACAGCTGAGTGGACTACTCAGTGGTAGAGACTGAGTTGCAGGACCTGGTTGATGGGAGTAGGTCTTTGGGAGCATGCCCTTGGGGACTAGACCTTGTCCCTGGTCCCTCTTTTCCTCTCTGTCTTTCTGCCTCATGGATGCCATGAGCTGAGCCGCTTTCACCTCTGCCCCACACTTCCCACCATGATGTTCTGTCTCATCTCAGGCCCAAAGCAATGGAGCCAGTGGGCCATGAACTAAAACCTCTGGAACTGCGAGTCGTTCCTCCATCAAGTTGCTCATGCCAAGTATTTTGGTGACAGTGACAAAATACTGACTTATGCAATCAATATTCATTAATTTTGATTACCAATTTCTCTTCTCTAGACACTGATACTCTTATTTTTTAATGTAAGGACAATTATACAACAATAAATGCCAGCCACTGTTCTAAGAGCTTTAAGAGAAGCTCACATGGTAGTAACTCCACAGGGATATTATTCTTTCTAGTTCTCTTTGTACACATGAGGAAACCAAGGCAGGGATAAAATAAGTTGCCCTAGTTTCTCCGGTAAGTCAGAGGGTCAGGCAATTTGGCTACCAGATTCATACATTTAACCAACACCAGACTGGTATTATTTATACTTAGGGATGGATGGCTAAGTCAGTATTTTGTCCTTTTCCTGAGTCTCTTTTGTCTTATATCTAGTTTTCTCCTTAAGCCCAAGAGAATTAATGAATTCTTGCTGTATTAAAAGATTGCTTATATTGGACTTGTGTGGTAATTATTTTTATTATTATTTTGTGGTGCTAGGGATCAAACCCAGGGCTTTTACTTGCTAAGTAAGCGTTCTAGCACTGAGCTATCCTCCACCAGCTATTAATTATTTCATCATACTTATAGCACCCATGAAAGAAATGTTTTTTATGATTCTTTTCATTTTTTTATCTCCCTTGACTACATGAGAAAACTGAGGCTATGTAACTAAATAGCCTAAGCAAGATCATATAGAGAAGGTACATGCCTTAATATTTGACCTCTAAGAGTGATATATTAATTACTCCATTTTCTTCATAGTTTGCTTTATCCTTCCACTTTTTGTTTTCCAGAACATGTATTTACAACATGGTTTCTGGATCCTCTACGCATTGAGAAACACTAGATACCTTTTTGTTGCACTTGCTCTCTCAGGATACTGCCTGTTGTGAGCGTCTAACCAGTCTATCCTGACTTTCTACAGCTGGGCTGCTTCTGTTCTGTCACTGACCTCACACCTCTCTGTGGCCACTGTTTGTACTGAAGCAATCCCATTGTCCGTCTTTAAATCGCTACATAGCTTGTTCTTTTGAAACCATCTCTTGCCATGATAGATGAAGGGGTTGCATGTTTTTACTAGGAAACTTTGTTGTTTTTCTCAGAAGTTTTTTTTTTTTTAAACAAAGTACTGTCATCAAGACCTTTACTTGGAAAACATGAACATGATTTTTCTCTAATGGTTACTATTCTATTATAAATCATCCCTTAGATTCAAGGGAGCATCTGTTTTTGTTGCTCATCATGTGTGGATTATGCATTTATTTTTTTTAAATTCTTTGGTGGATCTCAAGTGTTAAAGTCCACAGAGACGTAAAAATTGGAGTTTAAATTTCTGCGTGGCATGGGTTTCATGAATATTAGGATACCCGAACTTCTTGACTCAAAGATACTAAATAGCTTCAAATCAGTCAGAGATAATGATTGTTTTGTTTTCTTCTAATATTTCTAGAATCCAGCTTAGAGATAAAGTATTCTAGAGTAAAAGGAAAATAGTCAAATGCCACATTATGCTTTGATAAAAGGGACCACATATGTGTCAGCAGTCCCGTGAGATTAAAATGAAACTGGGAAACTTTCTATCACTTAGTGAATGCATGGCCAAAAGAGAGGCAAGAAAACAGGATTCTGTAGAAGTAAAAGCTCACAAGAAAATTTGCAGTGATGGGTTTAGCAGAAACTTGCAGATTTCAACAATCTCCCTAAGATGATTGAAAATATGGACCCCAGAGCTAATGGGCTTTTATGAATAGGGAGAAATGTTCATGGTGCCTTATCTACTCATAAGCAAATCTGCTATGAAAAAAGGAACAAACCCAGCACAGCACCATGGAGGAATAGAAATTCTGGAGTACCCCCTCAAAGGGAGCCACAGACAGGCCCTTCAGGAGATGTTCCAGAAGCCCAGTTAGTTGTGAGAGGGGACAGTTCCATGTGTTATTGCCCTTAAAGGCCTCCCAGTGGACAAGAGGTAGAGGTAGAAGACTGGTGTGCATGAGCCTGGTCCTTTGTAGGCCCAGATTAATGTGTGTGTTCATGTTTTAGTTTTGGATAAAATAATTTTAAAAAGTTAAAGAAACCCACATTTGAAAAAAAAAGGATATGAAAAAAATTTTTATACAGCTGTAAAATGTGTTCATGTTTTAAACTAAATGTGTTTTGAATTTAAAATATTATAATTATACATAGTAGTGGTATTCACTATGCCATATCTGACTTGATCAATCTTATTCCTCAGTATCTTTCCATTTCCTCCCTATTGTCCTTCCCATGATCCACTTGCTCTATTCTAATTACCTTCCTTCTAGTATTATTATTTTAGTTAGTTATATGCAGGACTCATAGTATGTTTATACATGGACACAGCACAATTTGATAGATTTAATACCCTGCACTGCTACAAATATTGGTATGGATATTTTATTATATAGTATACTGATTTTAGTTCTTTTGGATAAATACTAAATATTGGGATAGCAGGGTCTTATGGTTGCTCCATTTCTAGTCTTTTGAGGAATCTTCATACTGATTTAAACTAATTTTTTAAAATAAAAGAGTCAAATAGTTTAAAAGTTTTAAAAAAATTATTAGGGAAAAATTATAATAATTAATTAATTAATAAATTATTAATTAATAAATAATTAATTGATTATTATTTTTTATGAATTTAGTGTAGCATAAGTTAAAGTGGTAATGTTTGCAATAGTGGACAGTAATGTCCTAGACCTTCTCATTTACTCCCTACTCATTTATTGAGTCACCCAGAGCAACTTGTAGTCTTGTAAACTCCATTCATGTTATATGCCGTATACAGGTGTGGCAGTTTTAAAATCTTCTATATCATACTTTTACTGGATCTTCACTATATTTACATATGTTTAGATATACCATACATACCATTGAGTTACAGTTTCCTACAGCATTCAGTATTGTTGCATGCTATACAGGGTTTATAGCCTAGAAGCAATATGCTGTACCTTATAGCCTAGGTGTGTAATGACTATACTATCTAGGTGAGTGTAAGTACACTCTGTGGTGTTTGCACAATTATGAAAAGACTTAATAATGCATTTGTCAGAATGCATATCTTTTGGTAAGTGATGACTCATGACTATATTCTCTCCCTCCTCCGTTTATAGTACTGGAGACTGAACCCAAGGACACTCTACCACTGAGCTACATCCCCAACCCTATTTATTTTTCATTTTGAGACAGGGTCTGGCCTTGAACTTGTGATCTTCCTACCTCAGTATCCTGAGGAATGATTGTATACTCCTTTGAAGGGATATAACTCTGACTAAGTGAAATAAATGCATCCAAAGGACACATAGGCTTGGTAGGTCTTAAAGCAATTTTCAGGGTTACATTTGTGTTTCCTCAAATTCTTCAGACTGATTATTTCAAACATGTGGACTCATAGGCAAACTTCCGGACGACGCTTACAACATTTTCTTTCTTTCTTTCTTTCTTTCTTTCTTTCTTTCTTTCTTTCTTTCTTTCTTTCTTTCGATGGACAGAAAGAGAGAGAGAGAGAGAGAGAGAGAGAAGGAATCAATTTTATTAGTTTATCGTGTGGCTTTCGTTGCTCCACTTCGTGTGGATGTGGTACTGGTGTTCAAATCCATATCCTTGCACATACCAGGTAAGTGCCATAACCGCTGAGCCACTGCTTCAGCCTTTTTTTTTTTTAATTTTAAAGAGAGAGGGACAGTGAGAGCGAATGAGAGAACCAATTTTATTTAATTTTTTCACGTGATTTTTGTTGTTCCAACACTTCCTTGTGTACATGGTGCTGGGGTTTGAACCCATGTCCTCAAGTATGCCAGGCAAGCACCATAACTACTGAGCCACAGCTCCAGCCCCACCAGCCCTTTCTGAAGCATCTTTAATAAACTATTGGGGTAGGAGTGATGGCTCAATGGTTGTGGTGCTTGCCTGGCCTGGGTGATAACATGGGTTCAAACCCAAGTACCACATACACAAGGAAGTGTTGAAGCAACAAAAGCCACGTGAAAAATTAAATAAAATTGACTCTCTCTCTTTCTCTCTCTCTCACTGTCCATCTCTCTTAAAAATGAGTTATTAGAACACACTGTCATTTCTAACTGCTTTACTAGGCAATTATAAAGGTTGTTGCTATAGATTTCATGTGAGGCTTTTATCATTTCTCCTATTTACTCTATTTGTGGTGAGGCATCTCCTGAAATCAAGCAATGGAATGGTGGAAAGTCTTTGAACATCAGAACATCTAAATCTTACACTTAATTTTTAAAAACTAATTATTTGATATTGAACTTCTCATTCTAACCTTTCTTGTGTTTTTTCTAACTAAAATGCAGTTCAAGCTGGGCCTGGTGGTACAAACACATAGTACCAGCTATTCAAGATGCCAAGGCAGAAGGATAACTGGGGCCCAGGAGTTTGAGACTAGCTTGGAAAACAGCAAGCAATCATCTAAATAAACAAACAAACAAAAAACCCAAATGCAATTCAAAATACCTATCAGGTCTAACTCTGAAATTTATTCTTTACAGCAAGTGGAATGTAAATGATGGAGGTTTAGAAATAGTAGATAAAAGAGTCTAATTTTAATTCTCAATTTGGTTTATATTAGGACTATGAATGTGCACAGACACTCCAAACCGATGAGATGAGAGCATCCATTGTCCCTGACTTCTTACTGCCACTGATTTTATCCTCAACTATGTGGAACTGTTTGAATATTGAACTGTTCCTTAACTATTCAAAATACAATTTACAAAAAAGTCTTCTCAACTTAAAAACTTTTATCTACTTGATATGGAATCTAAAAGTTTCCATGCATTTAAATGAAAATGAGTCACAAGGGCTTTTTATTAGGTTTTGGTAGGAAGCCACATATCAACTTGAAAGGCACAGTGCTGATGCTCTGATGCAGCTGTTGTACATTTTCTTCACAACTTATTTGTAATGTCATTAGTCACTGTTAGGCCTATTAGTCAGAAGTTTCAAATATATAATAAAACTAACTCGTGGTCATCATTTTTAGTAATTTTTTTTAAATGTTGACATACAGGTTAGGGTGTTGAAATTCAGCTTTAATCACAGATATCTCCTTCTGTCCTTTTGAAACTCAACACGACTCATTCAAAACAACAGTGCCTCTCTACGTTTTAGGCACTTTGGATGTGTCATCATATTAATTTTTGCCCTTTTACTATTTCCATTAATTACTGTTGCCCTTTAACTTTCACTGATCAATGTGGACTAAATTGTAATTGCAACATTTCTATGAAATAATACCAAATTAAGGCTGATAGCAACATGCTGTGAATTAGTGAGGGATATTAACATTTTTGAACACAGTACATTGATTTAAAACCAGATAGGCTTTGAGCAAATTTTTGAAATATGTTTAAATTCCAGTTATGAAGGATTTTGATTATTACATTGTGGTCCAAATATACCTATAGTGTCTGATAAAATTCTGGTGATTTAGAAACAACATAGCTTTATATGTCTGTACCCCATTCTACCCTTTCTAGAAAACTAAAATATATAATAAAGTAAGAAAAGCACTAGATATCTCATATGTGTCTATATTAATTTCCATATATGGATTGAATATTAAATTTAATATAGATTGCTTCATATGGTTGACTACTCATTGAGGGAATATATAATCCTTACCTACTTTGCACCAGATGCTATACCAGACAGTGAAGGTAGGCTGATGGGTAAAATTTAGTTCCCACTCCAATGAAACTCAGTTTGGTGGAAGAGATGAACATGTAGTTGTTTGTGTAGCATAGAATCAGTGCCACTTGAAAGGTGCTATGGAAGTGTAGAGGAAATCTGCTGGATCTTCAGGCTTAGAAAGGTTTTCCTGAAAGAGATGTCATTTATACTCTACTCTGGCTTTAGAAATTATTTTAACTAATTATCATTATAGTATACGGAAATGTAACAATCACATAATTTAGAGCTTGTGATAAGACCAATTGAGTCACTTCTCAACCCCTGCTTGGCTTCCTAGAAGCAGAAGTTCTTCTACACATTTTTGCTTGTATTTCTTTTGGTGATTCACTATAAGACTCACTATACTACCTTTGGGCATTTTAATTATCATTTTATTACTTCTACAGGTTACCTCTGTGGTGACATATAATACCCTGATACACTATTATGATATGATTTTATCAGCCATACTCTTGTGTCATCCTTTTGCCTCCATCACTTCCTAACATTTTCAGCTAACTTACTGTTTTTATTTTGTTGATATTGCTACCATTGATAATTTGATACAGAATAACAATGAAAGTTTTCATTGTTTCTCCATAAACTGAAACTGACTCATAAAATTTACATTCTTATGACTGTACTGGGTCATGCACTAAGTTATAATGGAATGGATTTCTTATCAATCACTTAAAGTCATGCCAAGGATTCATCTTTTCCCCCATAATACCATGGCTTTTTATACAACTTTCTTCTTAGATTTTTCTTTGGGTTAGTAATTAACTTTTCTCTCATATTTTAAAGAGTTATTAGGTATCTTTATCATGTTTTCCCCCTAATGTTCAAACTGAAGCCTTTCCTCAAATGCAATCCTCCTGGCCCAATTCCTCCTGCTACTCTAGTCTGAATCAGTTACTGACTGGGATTTCTATACAGCCTCTTGCTAGGAATTTCCTGCATTGCTTTCCTGAGAAGAGCTACCCAGTCTGCGTCCCACCTCTCTTCTTTTTTTTATCACCTTTCACTTTTTTCTTCTTGCTTTGTCCTTTATTGTTCTAGTGAACATAATAAAATAACATTTAAAGGAAATGCATGTGCTGAATATCATATTGGAAAATTACTTTATTCTGCTGTATGTGTGTTTGTGTGTGAGAGAGAGAGACAAAGAGAGATTAGACTGAGTATATTATTCTGCAGTTAAATTTTTTCTCTATAAACTCAGATATATTAATCTATTTTTTGAACATTCAATGTTGGTGATAAATTTATGTTAATCCATTTTTCTTTTTAGATAACCAATTTTTAATCTTGCAAGTTTATGAGGATCTCTAGGTGTGGTTCTTCATAATGAACATTACCATTTTTCACTTTAAATACTCAAATTCTTTAAATGTGAGGAATTCAGTTCTATTCATTCTCTGTTAATTCCTCTTCTCCACTTTTTGTGTTCACCCTTTTTGGAATTTCTATTATTCAGATGTCGGACCTACGTATGACACTTATTTTTTTGTCTCATGCTTCCTGATTCTGCATTTTTGCTTGACAAATGAGAAAATTCCTTAACTTTATTTTATGGACCTTTATTTGCAATTGCATTTAGTTTGTTATTTTTTCTGCATCTTCCAACTTCTAGAGATTTGTTGATATTTCTCATTTGCTGACAACTTCTCTTCTATATTGTTCTCAGTTATATGTTAATTCTGTTTTTGTTTTATTTTAGTGTTATCACAGGAGAGACAAGAAGTACAAATTATCACTGACACCCAATGTAAGTTTGGGGGATCTACAAGCTGTGGCAGGTTGTGAGTGTTGAAGAATTAGCCTAGTAATAGTGAGACACATTGCTGCAACGATAGTCAGGCATGGGGTAGGAGTATAGGTAGGAATGCCTGTATGGACATACTACTAAGGGTTTTGTACTTGATCTTATAGACAGTGAGCATCTTGATTGTGGAAGTACTGTAATATGGGCATGAAAGGAAGAGATATTTGAAGACTGGAGACAGGGAAGACAATTAGAAGACTGTTAAAAGAGTTCATCCTGGAATTGAGGATCTTATCTGAAGCAGAAAGATCAGAGAGAGCCAGAAAAAATTTCCCAAATTGAGTAACAGTACGTTTTAGTCATCTTTTTCGTTGCTGTGACCCAAGGACCCAACAAGCACAATTTTAGGAGGAAAAGTTTATTTGGGGGCTCACGATTTCAGAGGTCTTAGTCCATAGGCAGCTGGATCCATTCCTTGGGGCTGGAGGTGAGGCTGAACATCATGGTGGGAGAGTGTGGCAGAGGGAAGCGGCTCACATGATGATGGGGTGGGGAAGAGACACCAAACCAGATGCAAGATATATACCCCAAAGGCACACTTCCAATGACCCACCTCCTCCAGCCGCACCCTACCTGCCTATAGTTGCAAATTAATCCCTATCAGGGGATTAATTCACTGATTGGGTTAAGGCTCTTATAACCCAATTATTGTACCTCAACCTTTGCATTGTCTCCACACAAGCTTTGGGGGGACACCTTTAATCCAAATCATAACACAGTGTTGAGGCAGAAAATGTTAGGAACCCCACATAAGAAAAAGGCAAAATTACACTCAGGTACATCTGTAAAACTTAGAAAGATGAAAAGAAAACCTTCAAAGGAATCAGCAAAAAAGAAAGAAAGAAAGACATGTTACCTTCAAAGGTGCAAATCAAGTTAAATGAGAGTGTTAACTATCTTCTCAAAATGAACAATAGATGACAAAAAATAATGGACTGATCACCGCAAAACATACGATGCGGCACAGTTTACAACGGAAGTTGTCTGCTTCTGCTTTTGTCTAATGTTCTATGCAATAAATAATGCTACTGTTTGTAAAAATAATATTTTTCTTGAATGATGTCCAGTTCCACAAAATTATAAGAAATATTTCACAGTGAAAAAATACCAAGCTGAAATCAGGAAATTTGGAGATCATTATGAAAAAGCATAGCTTAGTTTTATAAAGTGATGGGCAAGGTAGAGTAACTGAGATATTTAAATGCCACTGTTTAATAAGTCCTAAATAAATAATAATCATGTCCAACTTGCAGCAAAAGAGTGAACTTGCACAAACTTTAAAAACTTCCTGTAGGTCTAATATTTCACAGATGATAAAGTCTCTTTTTCATTACACTTACCATAAGAAAGGTAGCTCAGATTAACCGTGTCATATTTGATAAGCATACTAAGGCCAATGCTATAATAAAATGAAAAAAATTGTGAATAGAAGGTTGAACACAATACAAGGATTATAAACAGATAGGTTAAGATTGGATACTTTTAAGAACTATTAAACAAAAATAAGACTGTGCAATTATGTCCTAGGCAGACTACTATAAAATAAGACTGTGAACCATGAACTCTGGAGCTTGGTTGCCTACCTAAAAACTCAGCTCTTCAACTGAATAGCTGTA
>PVKS010029018.1:0-25770 GCA_004027875.1 Aplodontia rufa
ACTAATAATAATAGGTCTGATGAAGAAATCAGGAAATCAGACCCACCATAATATCTTCAAAAAGGATAAACTACTTGGGAATCAACCTTACAAGAGAAATCAAAGATCTCTAAAATGAAAATTATTGGTCATTGAAGAATGAAATCCAAGATGACCTAAGAAGATGGAAAGATGTCCCATGCTCTTGGTTAGGCAGAATCAATACAATAAAAATGGCCATTCTACCAAAAGCTCTATATAGATTTAATTCTTTACAGACATAGAAAAAGAATTCTCAAATTCATTTCTAATAATAAGAAATGTAGAATTACTAAAACATTACTAAGCAAGAAAGACGAAAGAGACTGTTTTGCCATACCAGATCTAAAACTATACTATAGAACTATAGTAACAAAGACAGCATGGTACTGCTATCAAGATAGGAAAGAAGACCAATGTAATAGAAGACCCTGAAACAAACCCTCAAATCTTTAAACATATGTTTTTTGACAAAGGGGGCAAAATATTACATGGAAGAGAGACAGCCTTTTCAACAAATGGTGCTGGACAAACTGGACAACCACTTGCAGAAGGTTGAAATTAGACCCATGCATTTCTCCTTGCAAGTGATTTTTAAATAATCATGAAAGTATTAGCCAAAATGTATTTTGAGGTTGACCCCCTCCAGGAAAAATAAAAGCAAAAATAAGGCCTTTAGATTCTCTTTGGAAGATTATTTAGCATTTACTTTAGTTAGTGTGTTTGTTTTGTGGTATGAGTTGGGAATAGTATTGTGCAATAAGCTTTAAAGCTGAATATAATAATTTCATAAAAAGTAAATAACCCAAAACCACTAAGTGTACAGTGAAAACTCACAATATTTTCACTTTAACTGTTTATACATTTATAATTTTATGTTTTCTCTATTTTTAAAGGCTGTGATTACAAATTATATTCAACATACACACAAGGTGCTTTCATTGTCACATAGAGGCAATTCTGAAGTAAGTTCATACATCATTCCTGTGCTTATGCAGACTACTATGTAGACTTTTACTTTTTTCTTTTCTTTTCTTTTCTTTTTCTTTTCTTTTCTTTTCTTTTCTTTTCTTTTCTTTTCTTTTCTTTTCTTTTCTTTTAAGCTATTCTACATAGTGCTTAATGTGCCTGGCAGAAACAATCTAAATTGACTAGGTCACTCTATAGAGTAGCCACAGATGATTTCATTGATTAATAACAGCAGGAATAGATCTGAAACCTTATGGGCTGCAGAACCAATATGAAATCATTTCTACTTGAAGTTTCAATCAAAGCAATCATTTGTGGCTATTATGCAGAGTGACTCAGTCAGTAGAGATTGTTTCTGCTAGTCATATTAATCATCATGCAGAAGAGCTGAAGCCAAAAAGTAAAACTAAAAGTTTTTATATGTTGCAAGCTGTGTAAGGGCTAGAATTATGTATAAACATTTACTTCACAATTACCTCTATCTGGCAATATAATCACCTTGCTCTTTTAATATACCTCATTATCATAACCTTTCAAAACAGAAAAGATTCAATTGTGAAAAGTGTAGCTAAATTGAAAATGTTATGAGTTATTATAACTAAAATACTTTTCAGGTAATTCACCTCCTCTGAAACAATTCTACTCAGGATTAAAGCCTACTATTCTGTTTCCCAGGATCATTTGTCTTCCGGTTTCTGTCTGAATTGAGTCAGTGAAAGTCACAGAGAGGAGATTGGAGGGCAGAAGAAAGAGAAATCAGGGTATTTTTGTGGGGGCAATTATTTGTTGCTACTTTAAATGTAACTGAGTGTCTTATATGTTATCTGGAAACCTCATCCCAGAATGCCATTACACCTGATTCCGCTCCATGGCTTCAGTTTGAAGAATCTCCAATCTTTGCTTCTTTAGCATAATAATTGCAGCAGATTGTTGGGTTGATGTACTCAGCCCCTCTCTAGCAGGGAATGAGGGACCCCGTCTGCAGTGGGAAAGGTGAGCACGCTGCAGTGCCTGTTCCCCAGTTTTTCCCAAGACAATCAGACACTGCAGGGAGTCAGGTCAAGCAGGAACTCATTTGTTAGTAGTCATACCCAAGCTTATATAGAAACCTAGAGAAAAGAGGAAGTGCATGGAGCCTATAATAGTAAAGGTCAACTTACTTTTATGTTTTTTATGGGACCAAAAGGCCTGTCAATCTGGTGGTGGTCTTTGATTGGCTTAGGCCTTCACATGCTCACAAGGTTGGCCCACCCTCCCCTGGGCTCCTCAGCGCCATCCTTGTTGCACCCTATAGCAGATAAGTGCATATTTCTAATTCCTGAGTTTTCTCATCATTTTCTGTTGAGCCAATTAGTTCTAACATCATTTGTGTAAAAAAGATTTTAGAATAAATTGCCTCTATGTTAAATATTCAGAATTATTTAATTTTTCTTGGTTAATCCCAGGATGAATACCTAAATGAGGCCCTAGGAACAAACAAAATTGATATGTGTTTGATTACATCAAAATTTGCAATATTAGATCTGTAGAAGATATCCAATGTGAAAAACTAGGAGGCAGATGTGAAAAAAATATTTAAGATGTTTCTTAAAATAATAACTAACATAACAACTTCTGTTGTGTAAAGTTAGGGAATACAATTGTGATATGAATATGAGGAGTCAATTCCTAAAAGGTTAAAGTGATATAAATCAGCATATTTGTTTATATAATGATTTGAGCAATAAAAATTCAAAGAACAATAAATTACCCCTTCAAAATTTTAAGTTTGGTAAAAATTAAAAGCTCACATAATATTATCTCTAACTTACTCAGAAAAGAGACTATAGCACTATTTTCCAGATTAAAATTGTGACTTCAAGAGAAACTTTCTCAATGCTCAGAAAACTTGAGGTCTTACAGATGAAAAAGGGTGTTCTCAAATCCCACTGTGGACACCAGATAAAATTGTATCTCATCAAAAACATGATAGTATTTACATCATAACTAGGAAGTAGAACTGGGAGACTTCTGGCAGCTGTGGCACTGTTACTATTGAAAGTCCGTGTGAATCAGAGTTATTTCCGCTGGTACCACCAATTAGTTTGCTGGATGGAGATTTCACTGCTACTATTGAATCTATCCTATAGCATTATTTTTTATTAAAATAAAAAAGAAAGAGTTGGGGGCCAAATATACATTGCCATCTTAAGTCAAGAAGTAGACATATTAAAACAACTTACAGAGATTTCAAAGTATGGTATAATAATTTGCTAATATGTATCTTCTCACTCAGGGAACACTGTACTATCATTGAACACTTATTAGAAAGAATATTTTTAAAAATGCAAATAAATAGCCAAATAAAATAATTCATAGGGTGAGGTCAGTAATGGTACCAGGCACAGAAGATTTTGTTCCTGTGGAATTGAGTTGTACCCTCCTCCTGACATTTGCATTTGTTCTTGCTAACTAGTCTAGAAGCTCTCTGAGCATAGTCTTTTAGGGTTTTCATGAAGGGTTCTTTATGTAGGCATGATTGAAAATATCATTTGCCACTGGTAATCAGTTAAATCTTTAGCATCTTTTCTGTCCTTGGAAATGGCAAGTGGCACTTAAATTCCAAGCCCTCTAATCACATTGTGGCTGTGAGACTATTCTGAGGCTTATCCAGGGGTCTACTAACAGTCACCTCATTGAAATAGAAGCCGCTTCTTTAACCTGGGAATTTCCAATATCTTTAAAAGCTGTGTGCAGGATCCAGGAAACAAAATCAAATATATATTTTAAATTATATCATAATATCACAGTATGTAAATAATGCCATATTGAGCTTCAATTATGTATAAAACTTTTCAAGTTAAGCATCCTGTACATGATCAACACTTCCCATTCATATGAAAGGGTGTTGTTAATAGAATAATAAGACAAACAAGAGATATGACACTGGTGTAATCAAGTATTTCAAAGTTTTTCTTTTTTAATTTCTGTTTTTTTTGTTAACCTTATATTTCCATTGCTTGAATATAAATGAAATAACTACAATAAAATAAATTTGATCATGCAAATAAAATTTCACTTCTGCTTTGGTTGAAAATAATTACATTACCCTTTTACTCCCATGGTAAGAGAAAAAAAATCAAGATAAAATTCTGGGTGAATGAAACCCTGATGAACTGATATACAGTGGTTAAATCCTTTGGATAAGCAGCAAGATATTATAACTTCAGACACTGAATATGTGTGGTGGCAAGAAGAGAAGACATTTTCAAAGACTGCTGAGAGATGATAGCACATCTAGGAAAAGTGAGATATTATCTTATTTAAGAGTCATATATCCTTATCTCTGACTCTGCGCAAAAAAAAAATTAACTCAAAATGGAATTAGACCAGAAACTATCCAACTTGTAGAAGTAAACACAGAGTCAAAACTCCAGCATAGGGAGAGAACATGGTGACCACCCCACCAACAGTGACTCCGAGATGCTCCTGAGAAACACCTCATGCTGCAGGAGTGGACGCAGATTCCCACAGTAGGATAAAGCTCCCAGTGTGGGAGAACACTACCCCCCACTAATTTTTTAACTCCAAAGGAATAGCATGGTACATTAATGAATATAAAGGAGAAATTTGTAGCGCTGGCGCAATTGGCTCCACATCTGGGGGGAGGGGAGCTACCCTGGAGGGGAGGAAATGGAGCAAGTTTCCTAATCAAATACCCTAATCCAGTCACTAACCCCCTGACCTGATTGCTCTTAATTTACAAGAACTGGGTATAAAGCTCTGGGAATTAATCACTTACATTAGTGAACTTACTGCTGTTCGTGTGAGCAACAGTTTCCGGTTTGCCAGTGTGAGGTTTCCCTGAGGGTGGGGCTGTTTGTTCACAAATATAGTCTTGGGGTCTCAGCCACCACAGTCAGAAAACCAGAATCTATCACCCCGAGATGTGGCTGCGTGGTGCTAGGATTTCCCTCTCCAGCTCCGGCCCCTGCTGGCAGAGCTGGGGGAGGAGAGGAATCTACACAAGAACTTTAACTCAATCACCGGGGACAACACCTTTCCACCTGTGCTCAGTTTACAAGAGCTGAATCTCAAGTCCTTTAACCTAATTGCTTGCACCAGCATGCCAGAGCAGGGCAGGATGCTCACAGCAACTTGAGGCCCCAGTCTCCAGGAGCAGAGAGAAGTTACTGCCCCACCCACTTGGCCGTCTGCCCTGGGGGTTGTGTGGAACTACGAATCCCCTCTCCAGCTCCCAAACCTCTGGATGGCAACCTTCTGCCCACCCCTCTACACACCTGAATAAGAGGAGTCTGTGAACAGAGCTTGCTACAGCAGGGCACATCCTTCTCAAGGGGATCATATGCCTCAGCCTCTGCAAAAGCAGCCTGTAACTCTCTAACAAGGAAAGATCAGATATCAGTCTCAGGAACCTTTGAATAAAAGGGGAAGCATGGGCTTTCCCTTAGCATCTGAACGCTGTGCATAACAAAGGCTCCATAGGCCCTGACATCTCCAGATGGGCGCCCCCTAGTGCTTGCAACTGAGAAACACATAAGCACAGGCACAATCTGGACCATCCTTCTCGGGTTTCTGTCAACCCCACAGAGCAGCTCTTGGGGCTTCTGAAAATCGTAAGTCACACAGAGTGGGTTGCCAGTGATCCTGAGGAAGCAAATTTCAGTCTGGCCACTCTCCTTGGATCAGTCAGAGACCCACACATCTACACTAGGATCAACTAGATTGCCTACAGCTTCTGAGCCCCAGGCCCAAGAAATTCTAAAGTGTGGACAGGTAGAAAATAATTACCTCATGATTACAGCCCTGGGGGAGCTGAAATCTATCCTCCCAAAAAGTGTGAGAAGGCAGGTCCTTATACCCCTTTGCAACAGAAAATTTTGAGGAGATACTCTAAGAAAATCCAGATCACCAGACATAACTGAACTGCTTCTCCCCGAACAAGCTCAACTGTGAAGAATCCCCAGCTAGATGACGTATTTGAACACATCCCTCCACGGTATATACTCGCTGACATAGGGGACAAAAAATCAGAACTTTCCAAACTAGCTTTGTTTTTCTTTTGCCCATTTTTTTTTTAATGGGGATCTGCATGGAATATAATATTTTTAAATTGTTCATCTTTTAACATTTTAACATCACTGTGTTTTTTTAATCCTTTTTCACTTTACTATTAGTACTGAATTTGTTGTTGGTAGATGTAAATATTTATCCATGTGAATGTATTGGTGATTGGCTCCTACTTTCTATATGTCTTCTTGAAACCAACTGCTATCCCTATACTATTGGGATCCAACCAGGAAAAAATTTCATGATAGAAAAAAATCCTCAGCCTCTGGTGAGCAAAGAGAATGACATCCCATACTAACCTCTTTCTCCCCTGTACTTGGATAATTCCTAAATACTAGCAGTTTTCTCTAATCATCACCCAAAATCTTTACCCCACCCACAAGCCATTTCTATGTTTTCCTTATTCCTAATATAATAACCTACTCCCCCCGATCCTTTGTTCCTCTTTACTCTAAGTCAGGTGTTCTAATATACCTCCCCAATTCACCTTCTTGACTTCCTAGTCATTTCTTCTCCTCACTTTCAGCGACCCTGCTATCTGAAGAAATAGACACTCTTCAAAATGGGTACTTGCTTGCTATCATAATATATTGTGAGAGCCCTCTCAAAGAAAACTGCTGCTATTGGTGCTAGACATCAGCACATCTGTTTTAGTTGAAATGGACTAGTATTTGCACTTATAGGCTCTCAAGTTCTCGCAGATCTGTCTGGCATCTTTAGGTCTGTCTTGACCAAATAACTCCCCATCACAATGAAGCAAAGCCATAAAGAGCTCCAATTACTTCACCAAGAATAACAACGTTCAACTACGACACGCTCTGACTTGAAAAATGAGGAAAAGGGGAAATAACTCCCCTCCTCAACCTCACAGCTCACCACACAAGGATCTCATAGCCATGGCTCTAGATAAAAACCAAAGATATTGTAACAACATTATGATAAGTAATTCAACCAAAGAGTTGAGAGAAGAAATAAGGAAAGAGATCAGAGAACAATTTCAAGAGATGAGAGACAACTTTTATAAGGAAATAAGGGAGCAATTCCATGAGATGAAAGATCAGCAATACAAAGAATTAGACATTCTGAAAAGAGAGGTAGCATAACTATCATGATTGAAAAACACGGTTAACCAAATCAAATCTTCACTGGTAGGTACCAATGCCAGTGTATACTCCACTGAAAATAGAATGTTAGCTCTTGAAGAACGAACATCAGAAAATGAAGATCGGCTAAGCAATGTGGAATTCAAAGAGGATAAATAAGATAAGCAACTTATATTACATGATCAGACCTTCCAAATAATATTTGATGAGATGAGGCATAATAATAGAATCATTGGCCTGGAAGAAAACTCCAAACAGCAAAAAAGAGGCATTAAGAAACTTTTTAGCAACATTATAAGCAAGAACTTCCCTCATCTTACAATTGATCAGGAATATCACATCCAAGAGGCTAATAGAACACCAAACAGGCTTAATCAAATGAGAAATTCACCAAGACATATCACATACAAAATGAATAACAGAGAAATTAAAGAGACAATTCTAAAAGCAGCTAGGGAAAAGCCTCAAATCACATTCAGGGACAAATCAATTCAGATCACTATGGATTTTTCAGAGCAAACAATGAAGGCCAGAAGAGCTTGGAACAATATCTTTCAAGTGTTGAAAAATAACAACTTCCAACCAAAGATAATATACCCTGCAAAACTCAGCTTCAAATGTGATAGGGAAATTAAATACTTCAACAATAAACTCAAGTTTGCAAGATATATGAAATCCTGCACTATAGAATATGCTCAAGGATATTATCCATTCAGAAGAAAATGCTAATGACACCTTAAATTCTTAAACAAGGGCAAGTCAGTAACCATATTGTACACAAATTGACTTCCAAGATGACTCAAAACTCTGTAATTGATACAAAGTCAAAGACTCAGCTTCTCATATCTATTCTAACTTTGAATATGAATGGTCTCAATGCCCCAATTAAAAGACACAGACCTGCCCACTGGATTAAAAAACAAAATCCAACAATATGCTGCCAGTAAGAGACATATTTGACACTCAAAAATAGATGCAGGCTGAAAGTGAAAGGATAGAAAAATGTCTACCAGGCCTGGGTCCTAAAAAACCAAGCTGGTGTGGTGATTCAAATTTCTGATAAAATTAATTTCCAGGTAAAACTAGTCAGAAAGGAAAAAGAGGGTCACTTTATCATACTAAAAGGGACAGTTCACCAAGAAGATATAACGAAAATTAACATTTGTGCCCCCAATTACAACCCCCCAAATATATGGAAAAAATACTTAAGGACATTAATCCCCTCATTGATCTCAACACAATAATTCTGGGGGATTTCAACATACCACTATCAACTCTAGACAGATCATCAAAACAAAAAATCAATAAAGACATCTCCAATCTGAACAACTCTATTAATCAATTGGGCTTAACAGACATCTACAGAATATTCCATCCTAAGACAGTTGAATTTACCTTCTTCTCAGTGGCTCCTGGATCCTTCTCTAAAATAGATCACATCCTAGTTCACCAAGATAATCTTAACAAATATATAAAAAAAGATATAAACCCACATTTTTTGTCAGATCATAAAGCTATGATCTTAGCAATCAACAACAAGAGAAATAATGGAAACTTCTCAAATACTTGGAAATTGAAAAATTCCCTCTTAAATGAAGGATGGGTAAAAGAGGCAATGAGAGCAGGAATTAAGAAGCTCCTGGAATTGAATGAGAATGAGGAAACAACATACCAAAACCTCTGGGACAGTATGAAGGCTTTCTTAAGAAGTAAATTTATGGCACTGAGTGCATGCATTAAAAATCTAGAAGGAGACCAGATTAATAGCCTTATGCTTCAACTCAAATGACTACAAAAAGAGGAACAATCCAACCCCAAAGCAAATAGAAGACAGGAAATTACCAAAATCAGAACTTAAATTAATGAAATTGAGAATAAAAAAATACAAACTATTAACAAAATTATTATTAATTCTTTGAAAAAATAAACAAGATTGACAGACCCCTTGCCAACCTCACTAAAAGGAAGAACAAAATGAAGCAAATCAACAAAATCAAAGATGAAAATGGGGATATCACCACAGACTCATCCAAAATCCAGAAGATTATCATAATCTATTTTGAAAATTTATACTCTGCCAAGTTTGATAACCTGGAAGACATACACAGGTTCTTGGACATATACGACATTCCCTCTTTAACACAATAGGACATTGAAAATCTAAACCAACCTATCACAGATAGCGAAATTGAAGGAGCAAGCAAAGCTCTTCCAACAAAGAAAAGCCCAGGACTGAATGGATATAGGGCAGAATTCTACCAAGCCTTCACAGAAGAACTAAACTGATCCTCTACAAGATCTTCCAGGAAATTGATAGAGAGGGGAACACTCCCACTTTCTATGAAGCAAACATTACACTAATTCCAAAGCCCAACAAAGACACATCAAACAAAGAAAACTACAGACCAATTTCCCTGATAAACATTGATGCAAAAATCCTTAATAAAATTTAAGCTAATCGGATACAAAAGCACATCAAAAAGTTAATACATCATGATCAAGTGGGCTTCATTCCAGGAAAATAAGGCTGGTTCAACATATGCAAATCAATAAATGTAATTTACCACATAAACAGAATTAAAAACAAAAATCATATAATCATCTCAATTGATGCAGAGAAGGCATTTGATAAAATTCAACACCACTTTATGCTCAAAACTCTGGATAAGATAGGGATCAAGGGAAGATATTTAACGATGTCAGTTCCATTTATGACAGACCCATATCCAACATTATCCTCAAAGGATGAAAACTGAAAGCATTTCCACTGAATTCAGGAACTAGACAAGACTGTCCACTCTCCCTACTCTTGTTCAATATCGTCCTTGAAACCCTTGCCAGAGCTTTCAGGCAAGACAAAGAAATCAAAGGTATTAATATAGGAAAAGTGGAAGTTAAGTTATCTCTATTTGCTGTTGATATGATTCTATACCTAGAAGACCCAATAACAATGGCCAGAAAACTCCTAGAGCTTTTAGGCGATTTCAGCAAAGTGGCTGGCTACAAGATCAACTCCAGTAAGTCACTAGCTTTCCTTTACTCCAGCAACAAATCCACAGAAGAAAAAATCAGGAAATTTCTCCCATTCACCATCTCCTCCAAAAAACTGAAATACTTAGGCATTAACCTTACAAAGGATATTAAGGACTTCTACAAATAAAACTATCAAACACTAAGAAAAGAAATTACAGAAGACCTGAGTAGATGGAAAAACATTCCATGCTCATGGTTAGACAGAATCAATATAATAAAGATGGCCATTCTACCCAAAGCCCTATACAGATTCAATGAAATTCCCATCAAGATACCTATGGCATTCTTCTTAGCCAAAATTTACTTCTTAGCCAAAACATTACTTTACAGGAAGGAAGAAGTAGGGGATATCTCAATCCCTGACCTGAAGTTGTATTACAGAGCTTTAGCAGCAAAAACAGCATGGTATTGGTATCAAAATGGAACTGAAGATCAGTGGAACATAAAAGAAGATCCTGAGACAAACCCCCATATCTTTAACTATTTGATACTTGATAAAGGGGGCAAAAGCATAGTGTGGAAGAAAGATAGCCTGTTCAACAAATGATGTTGGACAAATTGCACAGCCATGTGTAGACAACGAAGCTGGATCCTTACCTTTTGCCCTGCAGTAAATTAACTCAAAATAGGTCAAAGATCTGCATATTAAGCCAACAACTTTATTTTTTAAATTTTTTTAAAGAGAGAGGGACAGTGAGAGAGAGAGAAAGAGAGAATCAATTTTATTCAGTTTTACAGTATGCGGTGCTGGGGTTTGAACATGCGTACCTGCATATGCAAGGAAAGCGCCGTAACCACTGAGCCACCACTCAGCCCCAAGCCAACAACTTTAAACTTACTAGAAAAAGAAGTGGGGTCAACACTACAGGACATAGGAGTTGGCTGCACCTTTCTTAACAAAACTCCCATGGCTCAAGCAGAAAAGTCAAGAATAAATGAATGGGGTGCAATTAAACTAAAAAGTTTTTGCACAGCTAAATATTTAGTCAAGAGCATCAAGAAAGAACCTACAGAATGGAAGAAAATCTTTGCCTGCTACACCTTGGACAGAGGGCTAATATCCAGAATATACAAAACATAAAATAAAAAAAATGCTAAACACCAATATCACAAATAATCCAATCAATAAATGGGATATGTATCTAAAAAGAAACTTCTCACCAGAGGAAGTACAGAAAGCTCATAAATATATGAGAAAATGCTCAACATCATTAACTAAAGGGAAATGCAAATCAAAACTTCACTGAGATTCCACCTCAATCCTGTTAGAGTGGCAAAAATGAAAAAATCTAACAACAACATATGCTGGAGGGGCTGAGGGAAAAGAGGAACACTGTCACACTGCTGGTGGGACTGCAAACTGGTTCAGCTACTCTGGAAAGCCGTGTGGAGAATCCTCAAAAAATTAGGAATGGAACCACCCTACAACCCAGCTATCCCACTCCTGGGGATTTTCCCAAAAGAGTTAGAATCAGCTTATTATAGTGATGTGGCTTCATCAATCTTTATAGCAGCTCAATTTACTATAGTAGATTATGGAACCAACACAGATGCCTCTTACTTGATGACTGGATACAAAAACTTTGGTATATATATACAATGGAATACTACTCTGCCATTAGAGAAGATGACATTTTGGCTTTTGAAATCAAATGGATGGAGATGGAAAGAATTATGCAAAGTGAAGTATCCCAATCTCAGAGACTCAAGGGCCGAATGGTTTCTCTCATCTGTGGAAGCTAGAATACATTGAGAAGAAGTATGTTAGATGGCTAAGCTAATACTAACCTCAAATTGTATGATTCTTAACCCAACAGGGGGATGATTGCCTAGGATACCTGGTGGCGTAGGATGTGGGACAGGGTGAGGGGAGGGCTTAGGAGACTGAATGGTGGGAATATGGGGGAATCATCTCAGAAGGAGATCTCTGACCTCCATGAGATATCTATTTAACTCAGAGGGTCTTCTGGGGGAAACAGCAACATGGGGAACCCAACCCATGGCATTAGCCTTGGATAACTAAGTATATATATACATTTGTTCTTGAATGTTTGATAATGTTTCCCCCTCAATTGTAACTCCATAGTCATCTAACAAATAAAAAAACCCTCCAGCATATAGCAGAGGCAATGACTTTCTCAATAGAACCCCTAAAGCTCAGGAAATAATGCCAAGAGTTAATATGTGGGGGTGGAATCATGTTAAAATACATATGCTCAGCAATGGAAACAATTAAAAATGTGAAGAGTGAACCTTCAGAATGGGAAAGAAATTTTGCAGCTGCTCTTCTGACAGAGGATTAATATCTAGTATATATAAAGAACTAAAAGAAATTACACCAAATATAACGAAATTAATAAATGGACAAACATTAAACATATAGTTCTCATAAGGTGAAATACAAATGGCCAACGAATATGTAAAAGATGCTCAACAGCATTAGCAATTAGGGAAATGCAAATCAAAACTACAATGAGATTTCATCTCACAGCTGTCAGAATGACAGTCAACAAGAATATAAATAATAAAAAATGTTGGAGAGGCTGCGGAATAAAAGAACACTTTAATACTATTTGTAGGATTATAAATTAGTATACACACTATGGAAATCAGTATGGAGTTTCCTCAAAAGACTAGGCACCATATGGCACAGCTATACCAGTCCTAGGTATTTATCCTGAAGAATTAAAGCCATCATATAATAGTAATATATACACATCCATATTTATAAAAGCACAGTGCACAATAGCCAAACTCTAGATCCAGCCAAGGTGTCCATCAACCATAAAGAAAAATGTAATCATGTCATTTGCAGGAAAATGCATGTTTTAGTCAGCTTTTTTGGTGCTGTCCAAACAAGAACAATTTTAGAGAAAAAGTTTATTTGAGGGCTCATAGTTTCAGGGGTCTTAGTCAAAAGACATCCATTTCTATTCCTTGAGGCTTGATATGAGACTAAATATTATGTCAGAGGAGTGTGGCAGAAGGAATCAGGTCAAAGCATGGCTCCAGGAAGCAGAAAGAGACTCCACTCTAGATACAAAATATATATCCTAAAAGCATTCCCCCAATGACCCACCTCCTCTAGCCACACCCTACCAGCCTATAGTTATCAGTTAATCCCTATCAGGGGATTAGCTCACTGATTATATTAAGGTTTTAATGACCCAACCATTTCTCCTTAGCCTTACTTCATTGTGACACATGAGATTTTGAGAGACACCTCACATTCAAACCATAAGAATGGATGAAACAAGAGAATATTATATTAAAAAAAATAAGCCAAACTCAGAAGTCAGGTGTTGAAAGTTTTCTCTTATACATGGAAGCTAGACAGAAAATAGGGGGAAAAAAGGCAGAGAGAATCTCATGAAAATCAAGATTGGTTGAGTAGAGGAAACGGACCAGGGGAGGGATGTGTGAAGGGAGAGGGAACACACTGGGGATTTACATTGACCACATTATATGGTTACACTTTGTGCATGTATGAATATGTAACAACAAATCCCACCATTAGGTATAATTATAATGCACCATTAAAAATATGGCAAAAGGAGTCATTTTTAATCTTTCCAAAAAGATGACTTCATGGTGTGATATTTTTGTTTGCTTTTTGTTTTCTGTTTTACTGTCTTGTGCAAAATTTTTTACTATTTTAGTTTCTTTTGATTAAAGCATTCAGAGAGAACACCCAACAGCTATAAATTTAGCCCATTACAAAAATCTTATTTTTGAACTAAATTTTTAAATATTAAAATGTTGGATTTTCTTACATATGAAATGAACTCAAGTACAACACACTTGGTCTTTGAAAGAGTTCAAAGATTCCATTTTAAAATTAATTAATCTAAGGAATTTATTATTTTCAAAATTTATATTCCTGATTATATAAAAATAGAATATACATTTTTATATTACCTTTTCCCCCAAACCCAAACTGGCTCCTATTCCTTGTGGAACCCACCAAGAAGGAGGAAGAGCTATGCACATCATTCTTCACTTTGTGGACAAAGGTAGTATTCAAACTCTCTGCACTGTTCATTAAACTACATAAAGTACATATGGCCCAGGAAACTATGACCCAGGAAAGTCTCTGTCTAGATTAATGTTAAGGACAAATTTTACCATTTTTCATTTGAAAAAGTTTATCACACTGTCCCTCCAAGCTTTATGTTTTTAAGTATACTGTCACTCGTTTCATTTGCCCATCTAAAACATAAATTTTGCACTGTCAGGATATCAAAACTCCCATTATAGAAATAAAACTCAAATCCAAAAATAAATTCAAGACTAATTCATTAAATGTTATCAAGGTTGCTTAAAAATAATCACTCTGTTTCCCAGAGTTAGTACCAAAGCAAAACAGTTACATCAATTAGACTTTGATTTTTTACCCTATGGTCTCATTTGGTATAGTTCTGTATATCATTTGTTATTGCTGTAAAGTGTAGATCCAAGAGAGCAACTCTATAAAACTCAGTTTATATGATTGATATAGAAGATGGCAAAAATATCTGGAAGCAAATAATTCACTGCATATAGAATAAATTGTCTCCATTTTTGTCAATCAATTTCACTTTAAGGGGAAGGGGCTCTTTTGCACCCAGTTGTGCCTTATTATTCTAGTTATCATTACGTCTATTCTATTTCATGAGGTCAGGGGAAACACAGGTGCATTCAGGGTGCCTGCATCTCCTTTGTGAGGGTTGCTGCTGCTTCATCTTCTAAAGTTACAGAACGTAACAGCCTACCATAAGCCTTTCCACTATATCATAATGGAACACAGAATATATTTTTAAGAAACTAAAGAGAGAGGAAATGTGACAAGGGCTGCATTCAGAGCCCAAAGGAAAGAGACAGACCTCCCCATCTCCCTTCCACCAAGATAAAGTCCAAATCCTTGCTAATTCATCACAAGTTCATGGTCAACATTATGAGGCAAGTGATTTGGAAATAATGCATGCTCTTCAACTAAATAATGATTTCTCTCAAAATACAATCAAGAGGTTCTTTTTTTTTTAAGAGAGAGAGAGAGAGAGAATGAGAATCAATTTATTTAGTTTTTCATCTGGTTTTCACGGCTCCAAAACTTAGTTGTGTATGTGGTGCTGGGATCTGAACCTGGGTCCTCATGCATGCCAGGCAATCTAGAGGTTCTAAGGGGTTAAAACTGAGAATTTTTAAGAACTAAACCAATAAAGAAGTTAGATATAGCTCATCTGAGAAATTCATTATAAACCATTCCATTTTCTTTGCTTTTGTCTTCCTCTTTTGACCCTCACCAATTTCTGATTTATATTAAACGTAATAGCTCCCAAATTTAACCCTTTTCTATCAAGGACTTTAAATCTTAACACACCTAACAAAAGATATACCTCTGGGGTTGGATTTCGAACCTGTAAAGAATTGGGTTACAAGTAGCATCAGGTCTAGCAGAGAAAGACCTGAACACCGATCCTTGTTCAGAAAGTTCTCTCCACATCTACCATTTGTTCTCCTCTCTATTTGACCTTCACTGCAGAGTCCAAGACACCCTTCTTTGCAGGTACAATTGCATGTCTCCTTACTCCATCTGGCTCTTCAGAATTGAGGGGTTTATGAGGTGACACTGCAGTCTATGCAAGACCTGCTTGGTGAGCTCCTTTAGACACTATGTACTTGGGGTATTTGTTGAACTCCTAGAATTCTTCATGGAGGCTCTGAAAGTCATTGTTTTGCACTTAGGATTCAGGGGAATCTCTACCTCCAGGACCTCCAAGAAGGCTAGCACATGGGTGGGGCAAGGTCATGACCCAAAGGAAAATGATGGCCTCCAACACAAGAAGATTTAGGAGAAGTAATTCACCCTGGGTGACAGCATGTGCACAAAGGGTCCCAGACTCCCACATATCCCCTCTCCTTACCCTCTCATGGAGGGGATGGGTAGAAGCCATGATGTGAAATTTTAAGAAGTGAATTGAGGCTTGCAGATATTAGCTTCATTAACAGTTTGGCAAACAACATCAAGCATGCTATGTGAAGGATGAGTGTGAATTCTCTGGACTACTTTGCCCCATTGCTTAAAAATTCACATACTGATGTTCCATCCTCCCATGTGACTATACTGAAAGCAGGTTTTTAAAGAGATAATTAAGATTAAATGAACCATAAGGGTAGAGCTCTGATCCAGTAGAGCTGGTGCCATTGACTCTTTCTTCTCCATGTGAGGACATAAAAAAGCAGATAATTTGGAATCCAGGAAAAATATCCCTCACCACAATTTGACTTTGCTGGTACCCTAATTTCAGATTTCCTGCCTCCAAAATGGAAGTAAATACAGTTCAGTTACTTAAGCAGCCCAGTATCTGGTATTTTGTTATAGTTGCCTGTGCTGACTAATGCATTGAAGGATATATATATATATATATATATATATATATATATATATATATATATATATATAATGTTTATAGGATATATATATATATATATTTAAAGAAGGCCAGTGAGTGAGAGCGAAAGAGAATCAATTCATTTCAGTTTTACATGTGGCTTTTGTTGCTCCAACACACTTCAGTGTGTGCATGGTGCTGGGGTTCAAACCTGTGTCTTCCTGCATGTCAAGCAAGCACCACAAAGCTGCTTGCTCCAGCTCTATGTTATCTTTTTTACATGATTGAATGGTGTCATTCTAAATATGCTCTTTGTCAGTGATTCCATTTGTGCTCCTAAGTTAATACCTTTCTTTTTCATTTTGTTTTTCATCAGGTTGATGAGTTATTTTGATTATCATTCAGTAAAAGCATTTAAAATCAGTATCTACGTGGATATAATATTTTTGATCTACATTTTATATCTGTATGTGCATATTGTGTTTTAATTACAGTTCAGAGAAGCATTTCTTTACAAATGCATTTATATAGTCTAGTAATAACAATGATGAAGTATTCAATGCACATGTATACAAGCATGTTTTCATGGTATTTCTATTGCACTGACTTAATTAGCTTTACAAGTTTAGATTTTTCATGTTATTCCTGGTACCTAATTTTCTGTCTTAAATTGTTTTGTTGTGTGTATTTTCCTAAAACAAATAATATAAAATCTTGAAACTCCATTTTTTTAAATTATTTTTTCAAGATATTTACCCAATGTGCTGAATTATTTTTAATGAAACTACTACAAATTTCATAACTTTTTGTAAGGTTTAACACAATTTTATTAATTTATTAGATTGCAGGATGTCACATGTTGTTTTACTCAGCTTTTTGTTGCTGTGACCAAAGACCTGATAAAAACAATTTTAGAGGAGGAGAAGTTTATTTTTGGGCTCACTTTTTCAGAGGTCTTAATCCATTGACAGTTGACTCCATTCCGTCAGGCTTGAGGTGGGGCAGAATGTCATGGCAGAAGAATGTAATGGGGAAAAGTGGTTCAGGAAATTGCAATCAGGAGTGAAACTAAGATCAGCTCCGCAAATATATACCCCAGAGGCACACCCCATTGACCTACCTCCTTTATACCCTACATACCTTCAATTGCCAATCAGTTAATCCCTATCAGGAAATTACTTCACTGATAGAGATAAGGCTCTCATTACCCAATGACCTTACCTCTAAACCTTCTTAGATTGTTTCACACATGAGCTTTTGGGGGACATCTCACATCCTAACCATAACAGATGACAACAAAATATCACAAAATATACTTCGAAGAATAGGGCTGGAGTGGTGGCTCAGATGTAGAGCACTTGCCTGGCATATTTGATTCCCAGCACTGCATACACAACTAAGTACAGGAAAAACAAAAACCAGATAAAAAAAAATTAAATCTTTCTCTCTTTTACTTGTTCTCTTTTTCTCTAAGAAAAGAGAATACTATATGCAATTTTTCTAAAAATATTAGTATAGGGTACATGATGAAGCCTTCAACATAATTTATGTGTTGATTATAAAGGATCACTAAGATTTAATCAACCCATTCATGTACATGGTTTTAAAAGGTATTTTTGATATTTAGGAAAAATTGGAGAGAGAAAAGATGAATGAAATAGTGGAGCATACATCTCTTTTTATTCAGTTCTCAGTGTTTGAAACCAAGTTTCACAGACTCTACTTAAAACAAATTGTTTATTTTTCTAGTAGGTCTTCTTCACAAAAGTAGGAAATCAGTAGAAATTCAGGACCAGAGTTGCTATGATGTATGGAACCCTCAAATATATATATAATTTGATTCCTAGAAAAGTACAACAACACACAATGTTAACAACCAAAACACGATATGCAACTTAGTTAATAAAGGGAAAACTGAATAAGTCCTTCCTTTTTCCAAGGCCACCAGCAGAGATACCTGTACTCTCATTCAGGAAAACATATATCATATAACAATTTGGAAATAAAACTTAATGCATGTAGTAAAAAGATCATGTTAAGCAATTCATTTCTAAGTTTCTAAGGTGGTTACTATAATAGGTTTAACAAGTTGTTGTACTGTGGTTCCACTTTTATTGTTACATTTAGAATCCTGTATTTCCAAGGCCCTAGGTGAAATCATTCTTTAATAATTCAAAGCTAAAAAATGAATGTTTGCTGAACTTTCAAATTTTTTTTTTCCTAAGGAATAGCAGTAAGGAAAAAGTCACTAATACTGCATTGAATCACCTTTGGAAAATCCCATTTAGAACTTAGACCAAGTTCAAATATTCCCTTCACTTACATATAATTTAAAATTTCATCTCAGTTTTACACTACAGAAAGTGCGGAGAACAATTTTTAAAGTTATTTTTAATTAAAGTTCATATAGTAGAGTAAGTACTAAATCAGAAAGGAATATAATAGCATTAACAAGGCAGAAAGAAGACTGCATGAATAACATCATTTTGGACAATTTAACTCATATATGGCTGCTTATCTTAGTCACAAATGAGTGACTAAGTGATGATTGTGAGATTGGTTTTGGAGATTTTACATTTTAAGTTTAGTTATTTACAATATTGTTATCTGTGAAAGAAGAATGCATAGAGGCATTTTATTACAACACTAAAATTGCTGAGAAAATGTTCATGTGTTCAAGACTTTATCCCTGATATGACAACATTCTGAGGTATAGTTTTTAGAAAATGATTTTATTATGAGTCCTCTAAACTCATCCATGGATTAATTCCTTGACAAATTCAATATTTGAATGGATTTTTTGGAAGTGATGGAAACTGCAGGAGGTTGGACCTATATGGAAGAAGTAAGTCACTGGTACATGTCCTGGAAGGGTATAACTTCTCCCCAGCCCTTTCCTCTTTTTCCATGCTTTTATGCTCCATGTGGTAAGCACCTTTCCTCTACCATGAACTTGTGTCATGATGTTTGTCTCTTGGAGTCAATCAATGATGGACTTAAACATCTGAAACCATGAACCAAATTAAATGATTCTTCTTTCAAGTTTTCACAGTATTTTATCACAATAATCAAAAGATAACAAACAGAGAGTGAAAGCTTTGTGAATGGTATTGTAAATAAAAGCATAAAACTATGCTCTCCTATATGTGCTTATCAATATCAGATTTTCTGGGATTTGTTCCATGATTAGAAAAAGCAATTCACACATCTATACATGTTAGTTATAGCTCTATGTAGGTGGGCCTTACAATAACCACAGAATGGTACTACAGGAATAACTGGAAAGTATTAAAATAATGAGGAGAAGTAAATGGTCACTCTGTTTAATAAGGATAATCCTTTTTTGCTCATAATTGCAGAGGCTATTCAAAAAAAATTTAACAGCTCCATCAGTCAGCAAAAAATTATTTGTACCAAGACAACCTATGTAGGAATGATGTAAAATGGCAAGCAGGTTAGTATGTACTCTTTTAATTTTTTCCTTCATGAACAAGAGTCCAAATCTGTTGGGGATTCCTCCAACATGAGGTCCAGCTGGCTTGTAAAAGAATTGGTGGTAAACAACTCTGACCCAGCTGGCTTGTATCTTCCTTAGTGACGTAATGCCTGACCACATGACTAAGCTATTTGGTCACTCATTTGTACAATTGGATAAACGTGTTTGCATTGTACCCCTATTGGCTGTTGTAATGGATAAATAGAGTAGCGACTACTCAGGTAGAGCAAGCGAGCAAGGAAGCAGCCCTGTCCTGAAGCAGTCAGAGAAGAAGCAGCATGGAAGAAGCAAGCAGCAGTCAGGAGGAAAGCAGAGAGACGACTGCAAGCTGCCTGAGAGACCACCACCTGCTGCCTGAGAGAGTCAGAGAGGCAGCAGCAGCAGAGACAGCGGAGAGATCAGCAGCGGTAGAAGATGCAGGCAGTTAGAGTCTCGGCTGCAGAAATAAGGACTCTGGTATGGCAATAGAAACAAGGACTCTGAATGTTAATAGCCTAGACTCTAAGAGAGGGAAGGCGGGAAGCGCCTGGAGGCCTTTAGCTGTGGTAAAGGGAGAAATAAAGTGCTTGAAGAACTTAAGAGCAAATGGGTCTAGTTGAATGCTTTGTCCGGTCCCTGCTGGCCGGGACCAGACACAAATCCTGGACAATACCCAGATTTTAACAGATGAATTGATTTAGTATATGCAGGACTTTCTTAACATTATAGACTTAACATTATAGACATATATTCTTTTTGTAATATACATTCCAAACTTCCAAGTATTCCAACCAAAAAAGATGTTAACTATCTTGTTTGTCCAACACAAAACATAATCTGCCATTTTGACATATCTCATCAGGAAAATGGTGAAGGATATAAACAGATTAAGCAGATGCAGAGTGTATATATAGTGTGATATTATTTATTTAGAGTTTAAATATATAAATATTATATAAATATGTTATGGCTATATATAAATTTAAAGATTTTGGGGGGAAATACAAATCAGCTTAAATATATTTGCTATCTCTAGATAGGAGAGGGGCAAGTACATAGGAACCATTACTGGCATAGAATTGTTTCTATTCTTAAAATAATCTGAAACAAATATGGGCTTTGAATGAGTTTGAGTATGCAAAAGTCAGTAATGTTCTTCTGTGCATTTAAAAAACCTTTTTAAAGTCATTAAAGTGACCAAAATGTATGAAAATTAGTAATATGTTATCACCACTAATGCTGCCTTGCCCAATTATTATTTTTAGATAATATTATCTTTAAATAAATTTGCTATTAATGCTATTATAATCATAAACCTGTCAATTATTTATAAAAAATAAAGCTTTTAATTTTTTTAAATTTAAAATACAGTTCAATACAAGAGAGTTGGTTCAGTTCCTCATGCTCTTTATAAAATAAAATAAGAACCAAAATACTCTAAATAAAAATCAAAATACTGTAAATAACAGTTCAATTCAGGTATACCTTCTAATCTTTACAATGATTTATAATTGAAAATACAGTTTTAAAACTGTGGGTCACTTGGCTTTTGTTATTGTTTTGTTGCTGTACTGATAGGATTTAAGTGCTGTAAGAAGCACAGGTCATAAAACTGAAGTTTGACAAGTTTTGAAAACTCATGCATGCATCCATTAAATACAAAATATCTTCATAATCCCCCTCATGATCTTTTCCAGAAAAGCCTTTCTTGTGTGTATGTGTGTGTGTGTATGAGTGGTGTGTGTATGTGTAAAATCAGGTGTTGTGGCATAGAAAAGGTTGATTTTCAAGATTATTTTGGCTATTCTAAGTCCTTATTTCCCATTTGTTTCCCCATGTTAAATATTCAGTTAACTTCTTTTTTAATTTAGTTTTTTATTGGTGCATTATAGTTGTCATAATGATGGGACTTTTGTCACATATTCACATACATATTTACAATACAACAATATAATTTGGCCAACATACCTGCCCAGCACTTCCTCACCTCCCTCCTCCCTTCCCCTGGTATCCTGCCTCTCTTTCTGGAGTATATATTTATTCTAATATACTAACATATAGTGAATAATTCTTATACCAATGAAATACATTTTTATATATGTGACAATAGTGTATATAATGACATACTTATAAAAGCATGGGATGTACCTTGTTTTAACTCAGTTCCATCATTTCTCCTTCCCTTCCCTTTCTCCTACCTGCTGTTCTACAGGGAAAAGAAAAGTGTAGGGTAGTGGGGATACCAGGGAATTTATTAGAATGAATTATACTGCATGCTTTTAGAAGAAAGCTTATATTTATCCTATTGTTAAATATGTCAGTTAGCTTCTTAATTTCTACAAAAGCCTCTTGTACCTTGATTAATTTTTTTCAATCTATGATTCATTCCATTCCATGAATGGAATGAATTTCATAGTTTTGAGTATATACTTATTGCTTGAGTATATACTTATTGCAAGAATACCCTGATAAAGAAAGTGTTTTAGGGCTGGAGTAGTGGCTCAGCCGTTATGGTTGCCTGGCATGGGAGAGGATGAGAGTTCAAACCCCAGCATCAGGTACATAACAAAGAGTTGGAGCAACGAAGGTCACATGAGAAACTAAATAAAATTGATTTTCTATTTCTCTCTCTCACTGTCCCTCCCTCTTTTTTCAAAAAATAAGAAAATAAAAGGAAAGAAACAAAGTGGTTTAATGATGTTTATAGCTCCATTAATTAATTTGCTACAAGCATAAGCTTAGAGACAGGTCACACATAGGACATTCAGTCAAAGTGAAAGTTTAGTGTTTGCTCAGGTAATGTGATCATAAAAGCACAGCAGTGGCTTTCAAAAGTTCTTGTCACAGAATGCACATAGCATTTTGATTTGCAAGAGAAAAAATTATCAGCTCTAAGAAGTTCTTGTTATTTCACTGATTAGCTCTTGCTACAAGACTACAGGTACACATTATAAAAACTAATAAAACTGCCAAGGAGAAAAACAAAAAGTTCAGTGTTGGGATGAAATAATGAAGATATACATAGATATAAATGAATTAATTTGAATCTGAATCAATAATGTAAGTCACAAAATAAAAAAAACAAAGAAGGAATAAAGAGGTAGAAACCTAATATTTTCTCAGAACAGAAATTGTGATTAGAAGTTAGTTTGAAAAGAAGGCAAAGCAGAAAACAGAAAATAGTTTTAATAAAAAAAGAATTGGATAACCAGAAGGAAGTGAAACTTATGGCAAGTATCCTTTGTCAGAAAAATCTGCTACCATTTGTATTTCTTTTTTTATTTTTAATTTAATTTTTATTTTTTAAAACATATTTTTATTCGTGCATTATAGTTTTACATAGTGTTAGGATTAGTTGTCAGATATTCCTAGATGCACATAATTTGGCAATACAATTTGTTCAAAATGCTCCCCCATCCCTCTACCTCCCTCCTGCTTTCCCCCCAATCTCTTGCCTTTCTTCTAGATCCTATATTGTTCCTAAAAAACCAAAATACAGTGAAAAAATTCTTATACCTATGAAGAACATTTTTCATATATATAGCTATAGTATATACAGTGATATTTATAACTGCTTGGAATGTACCTTGCTTTATCTAAGTTCCAACATTTCCCCTTCTCCTCCCTTTCTATCATCCCTTGTTATTCTTCAAAATATTTGACAATAAGATTAAACATTTAAGTTTTTTTTAAAAGGTATGCAGCATAGCTTGTTCAAATATCTTATGAAGTGTCTTGCAACTATATCTCATAAATATTAATATTTTGCAATTTTGTTCTATGGATTTAATACATGTGTTTGTCTACTTTACTCCTAAGCCTGGGTTTAGGTCCAGCCTCGACAAATGAGGGATACCATTTGGCCTTTGACTCTTGGTGTCTGACTAACTTTGCTCAGCATGATTTCTTCCAATGCCATCCATTTACCTTCAGTAAATGCAATATCATTGTTTCTAAAAGTTGAGTAGAACTCCATTGTATACATATACCAGAGCTTTTGGATCCATTCATCTAGTGAGGGGCATCTGGGTTGGTTCCATAATTTAGCTATTGTAAATTGAGCTGCTATGAACATGGATATTGCTGGGTCACTGTAATGTGCTGATTCTAACTCCTCTGAGAAAATACCCAGAAGAGAAATAACTGGATCCTATGGTAGATCCAACCCTAATTTTTTGAGGAGTTTCCACACTGCTTTCCAGAGCAGCTGAAACTGACTGCAATTCCACCAACAGTATGCTAGTGTTTCTGTCTCCCCACAACCCCTCCAGTGTTTGTTATTATTCATATTCTGCATTTTTGCCAGTATGACTGGAGTAAAGTGAAATCTTAAGGTATTGTTCCCTTTACTAGGATGTAGTGCCCTTCTTTATCTCTTCTGATTAAGTTATGTTTGAAATCCACTTTGTCAGATATAAGAATTGCAACTCCAGATTGCTTTCTTGGGCCATATGCCTGGTAGATTTATTTCCCATCCTTTCACCCTTAATCTGTGGGTGTCACTGGCTATAAGATGGGTTTCCTGTAAGCAGCATATTGTTGGAAATTTTTTGATCCAATTTGCTAGTGTAGTGTAGTTTGATTGGTGCATTGAGACCATTCACATTTAGTGTTAGAATTGTTATGTGGTTGTGGTTCATATTCATTGTGTTTTATTAGTAAATTCTGTGATGTCTTAGTTGTCTATTGATAGCATATACCTTTATTGAATTTCCTCTGATTGTGGGCTTTGAGGAATATTAGCTTATACTTGTATCTGGAGTTTATCTTTAAGAATTCTTAGTAATGCTTGCTTTCTGTTCACGAATGCTGCATGTTTGTTCTTATCATGTAAAGTTCTTATTTCCCCTCAAATTTGAACCTGTGTTTTTCTGGGTATAGTATTCTTGGCTGCATATTGTGTTCATTCATCCATTGAAAGATCTCCTTCCAAGATCTTCTTGCTTCCAGAGTCTGAAATGAAAAGTCAGATGTGATTCTGATTGGTTTGCCTCTGAATGTAATTTGGTGTTTCTACCTTTCTGCTTTCAATATTCTTTCCCTGATTTCCCTGTTGTACATTTTGACTATGATGTGTCTTGTTGAGCTTTTCATTTGATTAAGACTATTGGGTGTTCTATAAGCTTCCTGAATGAGAACATCTGACTCTTTTTATTTTTTTTGTTTGATTTTTTTTTTAATATTTTTATTAGAATATAGAAATACAGTTGAGGGAGAAACATTATCAAAACATTATCAATCGGTGGATATAAACTTTGTTATTGAGGGAAAAAACCAGATCATGGATATCCACCTTGAATTTTACCTTTTGCATTTTCCCCCAGAAGAGCTCATGCGTTGAATGGATAGTTTGTGGAGGAATGACATCGGCTTCTGGGATGGTTCCCCCCTCTTCCCACTTTCCAGTCTCCTATGAGTTCTTCATATACCCTCCCCTTCCCCATCCCCCTCACTACACCTCTGAGAATCCTATAGAGCCATCCCCCTAATGTTCAGACAGTCATTCAATTTGCAGTTTTGCTTTGTTAGCCATTAGCCCTACTGCTTCCCCATCTATGTTAGCATCAACAGATGAGAGAAACCATTCGGCCCTTGAGTCTCTGAGATTGGGAGACTTCACTAAGCATAATTCTATCCATCTCCATCCATTTGATTTCAAAAGACATCATATCATGCTCCCTTATGGCCGAGTAGTATTCCATAGTATATATGTACCAAAGCTTTTGTATCC
>PVKS010029019.1:0-25776 GCA_004027875.1 Aplodontia rufa
GATGGATGGATGGATGGATCAGTACATGGACAGGTGGATGGATGGATGGATGGATGGATCAGTACATGGACAGGTGGATGGATGGATGGATGGATGGATCAGTACATGGACAGGTGGATGGATGGATGGATGGATGGATCAGTACATGGACAGGTGGATGGATGGATAGATGGATGGATTGAGAGTCCAGTGGATGGAAGGATGCACACACACATGGATGGATAAATCCCCCCTTCTAACTTACAGAAAGTATAATTGGCTGCATAAGAAGCCCTAAAGCATGAGCGTTCTGGACCACCAGCAGAGATGGTGACTCAGCAGGCCTGGAGCAGAGCCCAGGAATCTCATTGTAACAAGCTCCCTGGGGTTTATTGCATACAGTGAAGGTGGAGTTCAAGGACGACAGAGGTGTCTACTAAAACCTTTCTGTTAGCCTGAACAGCTGGCGATATGTGATGTGCAAATTAAACACTCAGAATTCCCTGGGAAGAGCAGGGCATGAGAGGTGACAGTGATGCTCTTGTTTGAGAGCGTGCTGCCTGTCATAAATCCTTCAGGCTTCCCCAGGCTGCGCACAGGATGACCCGAGTTACACCTGGAGAGGATGCCCTGTGGCCTCCTGACACATGGAGGTCACTCGCCTCCTGACTTTCTCTTCAGGAAAGGGACCAGAACTTGATCGAGCTGCCTGTCACCTGTTAGAATCACCTGGCCTCACATGTAACCTCCATCTCTGCTGCTCTGGACTGGCTTCACCTCTTCCAGAGCCACCGAAGTAGAGGATGCTGATTCTTGTCCACGGTTTGTTCTGACCCCCTCTCCCAGCACTGCACTGTGGCGTTGTGAACTTAGCACACAGATGTCCAGGCACCTTTCATCAGAGGCCTCAAAGAGCAGGCATTCAATCAGTGTCTGCAGCCAGGACAGAGGAGGCGGGCAGTGAAGGAGGGAGGAGGGACACTGTCACAAAGTGCTGCTCTGTGAGACAGCAGAGTAAGACTCGAAGCACTGATTTAACAAAGAAATGAAAGATAGACCAGCAAGAAGGGAGAGGCGGTGCAGCCTTCAGTGATGCCCTCAGGTCCCCCAGAGCCACACAGGCCCCCTCCCTCCTCACACACGCCCTTGTTGTGACCAGCAGGGGCTGTGGCTGGAGGGGGGTGGTGACTCCACAGCAGCCCCCTGCTGAGAGGGAGGGTTGTGGGGGGGTGGAGACCCAGCGACCCTCCCTGCTGGGGGCAGCTGGGAAGCCAGGAAGCACGTCCTTTGCTTCCAGGGCTCTTAGCAGGGCGAAGCTGCCCACAGCCCTGGCATGCGCACCATCAACCTGCCTTGGTTTCCCTCTTCCCCAGCACCTCTCCCCACTCCTGTGTTGTGGCTCTCTAGGACACCTCCCGAATCCACAGCTGGTGTCGTAACTGGTCAGGGACTCTGCTTCTGGGGGCCCTCTTTAGTCAGCTTTTCTGTAGCTCTGACTGAAAGACCCGACAAGAACAACTTCAGGAGGAAAAGTTTATTTGGGGCCCAGGGTTCCAGAGGTCTCAGTCCGCAGGAGGCCACTCCCTTCCTTGGGGCTCCAGGTGAGGCTGAACAGCCTGGCAGAAGAGTGTGGCTCAGGGAGGAGACTCAAAGCACTGCTCCCGGAGGAGGAGAGAGAGAACACACCCCGACAACCACCCCGCCATGACCCACCTCTCCGCCTCGCCTGCCTCCCTTTGTTGCTGGTTGACCCCTCTCAGGGGTTAATCACTGACTGTGTTGAGGCTCACATAACCCAACCGCCTCACCTCAGCCTTTTTGCACGTCTCACATATTGAGCTTCTGGGGGACACCTTTCATCCAAACCATAACAAGACCCCACCTTAAGCCAGTCCTCAACAAAAATAGATGTAAGTCACTTGTAGAAGGGAGTCATTAAAAGTTGTGACCGTCTCACACTTGCGCTGAGTGGCTCTGACAATGTTTAGAATTACTGAGACCCTGGCATTGACTGAGAAAAGCTCGGAGCTGGTGCCAGGGCAGACCAGTTACAGAAACAGTTCAAGTGACCCATGCTTCCACATCCAAGGGTGCAAGGCTCCGGGGCCTGCTCCACACAGTGATTCGCTGGGCTCTTGTCTTCCTCCACCCCACCACTCTGCTGGAGGAGGTGTCCACGTGTTTAGCGTGGGGTCCTTCTGAGTCAACCAGCTTGCTCCTCCAAGCAACAGTGGAGAGCATCAAACTCTACAGGCTTGAAAAAAATTAATATTAAAACCTGAAAGCTGTACAGAATGGGTTATATCTCAATTACCAAATCTGATACTTTTTTTCCTGAATGAAACTTAGAGACACAGATGACCAATGATCTAATAAACGGATCTCTTGACTCAGGGTATGTTCCTCCCAGAAAGCCCCCTCCTGGAGAGCTGACACAGGGTCCCCATGCTGGGTGGGCCTTCAGAAGAGCCTGGAGGACTATGCTTCCTTTGGACACTTTCCGCAGCTCCTGCGGCGGCAGCCCCAGGGCTCTTCACCTGCGGTCCAGGCTCCTTTCCTAGTTGCCACAGCTCCTGGTCTCTGCCCTGCTGGGGAACGAACCTGGCCTCAGTCTGGTATGGAAACACCAATACTCACCTCAAAGTGGGGCTGGGGCCTTCCATTCCAATGGAGGGACACCTTTTCTTGGAAACTCTAGGCCACATTCTTAGTTTTTAATCACAAATAAACATAAGCAATATCTCATAGTATTGGCCAGGTTTAAATTAGGAATGTTTTATTCCTTGAACAATCTCAAAAGGAAAGAAAACAGGGGTTTCTACTCTTTGTTCCCCATAACAATTAGAGTAAGGGTCAGGAGGAATGAAGAACAGAAACCCCTGCTTTCTTTCCTTTTAAGACTCAGAAGGCGCACATCGGTGCCCTCCAGCACATCAGCTTTTGCCCAGTGGAACCTTGGGAAGTCCACAGTATTGCAGTTTTGCAAGACAGGTATTGGAATGTGAAATTTTATTATTTCTTTTAGATAGCTGGGGAAAGGTCCTGACCCTCCCCCCACAACATGAAGCAATTATTTCTCTGGACAGCTTCCTGGTGTCCCCAAGGGGAGAACAAGAGTGACAGTTAACGGGGAAGGCAGGCCACAGGTCTTGCCTGCAGCATGGCAGGAGGGTGCTCACAACACCTAATTCATCAGCCTTTGTCTCCCGGCTGGAGCCAAGTACCCAGACTTGCTCCACAAACCCAGGAGGAGGGAAGGGAAACCATTCTTCACCGTTTCCAGAAATGTATTTTTGTTTTGGTCAATTTCCCAAATAAATTATGTTCTTGTCTTAGGGCTACATTGGTGGAATTCCTGCTGGTGTTATTTAGTACATTTGAAAGCCATGCAAAACCCAAGTGTATTTAAAATGTCAAAAAAAAAGTTAGCCAAATTGAATGCTGGATTTTTTTTTTTTTTACATCATTCCACTGACTCCGGTTAGAGCTTAATCCTCGTGACCTTTCAATCCGTGGTGCCTGCTTCGAGATGCAGCACAAATCAACCTTTCAAGAGGCTGGAAGGTTCGTTTTCATGTAGCTCATTAGGCCAATCCCACGTGCTGTGATAAACGTCTCTCTCTGCCAGGAATTCTCTCACGTGTGTACGCCTCTATCTTACTGTGTACACTAATAATTCTCTGGATATGTAAGCTAATGATACCTGTGGTTTTGAAACTTCATTGCTATTTGTTTAGGATTTTCTAAAAATTGTGGACAGGTTGTTAAAACAATGCTGAACATGAAAACATTACTTGACCTTATTACTGCTTATTGTACCTAGAAGGCACACGTTTCAAGCATCCCCAAGGATAAGCAATAATGTCAGATACCAAAAGGCTCCTTTTCCTTGCAGATATTGAGTCTAGATTTTCCTCATTAAGGACAAAACATTTACACTGAACAAGTGTGTGTGCCTGCGTGAAGCACAGCTCTCAATGAAGCAGCCGTGCTCAAATTAGACTTTAGGACATAACTGGAGACTCCAACAAAGCTCGAGCTACTGTCGGGAATCTGGTCTGAAAAAAATTAAATGCATGGTGTGCATTGCTTTTAAATTGAATACGTTTCCTATTTGGAAATGAAACTAATGATGCGTGGATCCCAGATGAGAATCAATCACGCTGGCAAATATGCAGAGAGGCCGTTTTAAAGAAATGCTTGGTTTTAATGAGAAGGGAAACAAAAGAATGCTGGACAAGTGCGAAAGTGCACAGAATTCCTAGTGAGGGCCAAGCCTGGCTGTTGTCATCTAAGGCACAAGGCATGGAAATACAGGGAGAAGAGAACGGGGGTGTGGCTAACTAGAGTTTGGGAGCAAAATTAGTCCTGCTGTCATCGCTGGATATTAAACCAAGTCATAGTGTTTTAATAATTAGGGAAATCAGGAGTGAGGCTTTAAAAAGACACCCAGTATATATATATAGACTAGTACAATGAAATAAAGTAAGATTATTTTGTGCAAGAATTCCACGTAGAAGATATGAGTGTTCCATTTGGGGAAAGAGGAATTTAACAAGGGAAGCTGGGATGGCCAGGAAGTTGTTTCAGGCTTTGGGCTTCCTACTGGCTTGGCCAGTGGAGGATGCAGAAATGAGGGGGAGAGCGTGGGCAGAGTGCTCACGGGTCCCCATGCCGGGTAGGAAGCCTGTCACTGTGCTCAGAGCTGCCCCGGGCCCAGGTGGCCCTTGCACACCACTCTCCAGTTCAGGGGACAGTTTTCCCTCCTGCTGCTTCAGGAGCAGGTGACAACAGCCACCAGCCGCACCCCGCAAGCTTCACTGCCCATTATTGGTTTCTCTGACCCTGCTGAGCTGTTCCCACCATCCTGTGTGCTCCTCAGTTGCCAGTGCTCCTGTGCCACTTGTCCCCTGGGGCACTGGCTGGTTCAGCTGCCAGGTATCAGCTTCACACAGTTCGGAACCCTAGGTTTGCCATCACTCCAGGACCGGGGAGTGCTGGAGTCATGCTCACCCACCGTGCACATGTTGGCAGGCCTGAACTAGCACCACCCTCTACTCAGTTGTTCTCACAGGGGTGGCTCTGCCCCCAGGAGACATTTGGCAGTGTCTGGAGACCTTGTTGGTTCAGCAGCTTGCAGGGGCCGGGGTGGGGTGCCACTGGCCTCTAGTGAGCCAGGCCAAGGATGCGCCTACCATGCACACAACCGTACTCCCCCAAAGCCAGCAGAGCTGCTCTCATGGACTCCTCTAATGCTGGGAGGAGGGGCACTTTCCCAGCCACCGGCCGGCAGAGATGCCTCTTCTCCCTAAGCCTAGGGGATTTACATGCAGGATAAAATGTCTACCTGTGGCCCATCACTGTCACCCAGCAGAGGAGAAGAGGTGCCTGGGTGACCTCAGGGAAAGCCAGCTGCATCCTGGGGAGGGGCTCCCAGGAGAACGGGCAGCTGGGAAGAGCACGCCGGACGACTCGTTGTGAGTGTAGGACAACCGGAGCAGACGGAGGTTCCACGCCTTCCCCTGCTGGGTTGGGCTAGGGAACTTCAGTTATGCTATGCTCAGACCCGTCCCATCAAGGGATGGAGGCAGAAGAGCCCCGGGAGGTCAGCCCCATGCTGACCTCCAAGGTCATAGCACTGCAGAGGGGTCCTGCATCAGAATCCCTGCAGGGAGCGCTGCTTCCAGCGGCATCAGATCGTCTCTGCAGCTCCGGGAGCACTGAAGTCTCTCCAGGACGGTGCAACACGGAGAGAACCCGCGGCCGGCACCACTGGATCCACCCCGCAGCATCTTCCATTGCCCAACAAAAGTAAATCCAGCACACCCCACCGGAGACACCCTGGGCTCCAGGGGCACTGGCGGGCGCTGCCGTGTGCTGTCCGTGCCAGGGCTCCTCGCATCATTACTGAGAGTTTCCATTTCAGCTGCGGCAGTTCTAGGCTCTCCCAAATCAAGGCCTGCCCTTTCCAGAACAGACTTAACATAAGCTTATTATACAAATCTGCTCAAAACAAAGGGGTCAGGATGGATGTGATATAAACAACCTCAGGATACGCTGATTGCACATTGGAGAAAACCTAACTTATAGCCATGCTTTGCACAATAATTCTAAAATAAAAGAGGTTGTTTAATCATGACAAATGTGTGCACAGAGAAAAATCAGCACAATGTACCCTACCTCTGAAGAAATGATAAATAGCACAATTTTTTAATTAAGTCGTGAAGCAAGTTGATAGGCCATACAATGTTCAAACTTTTACCAATTAAAATAAAACAAACTGGACTGAAATGTGGAGGGAAACATATAAGGCAACATATTTGTATGAATGATGTCAATAAATGCAATTAACCTTGATAATGACCTTTGAAAACACAAGACCCTCGTGAGAAGATGTGTCAATGACAAGTACAAAAAAATTCACTTGCACGAAGATAAAAGTGATCAGGCAGCACTCGAAGGGACATGACATAAGACAAAGATAGCCCCAGGTGGAATATAGGTAAGGTAAAATAAAAGCAAACAAAAGCAGATGTGGAGTCTTTAAGCTCAAGTAAGAGAGCAGTTGGAGTGATGGCCTCTGGTGCTGGTGCAGCTGGGACAGCACTCCTGTGTCTGCACACACGAGCACAAGTCCCTGCTCGGTGCACAGTCAGAGCACTATGTGTTGGCACGAACCTTCTTAGGTCCTTATGCTATGGCAATGGAATTCCAACCTCGTTTTTCCACTTCCAGAAATTTATCCAGAAGGAGAGATTAAAGAATGATAAGATTGGGACAGGACTATAGCTTGATGGTAGAGCATTTGCCTAGCATACGTGAGGTCCTGGGTTCAATATCTGGCATCATAAAAAATAAGAATGGTAAACTTGAAAATACAAGCTATATGAAAAAGGTAGATGTTGCCATTGTGTCTGTTAGAGAAAAGATAAGAACAACTTAATTGTTGAATAACAGAGAAATAGATAAATAAATCCTGGTACTTCAATTTGACAGACTGACATGATCCTTAAGCACGACAGTTAAAGACAGTGTAGACGCTCACCATACGTAATGTAAAATGACATGAACCAAACTAACACAGACCCAAGGTGCACAGATACCCGCCACACCCTCCTGCCCCCAGAGTAAAAAACAAGGAGTTCAAGTCAACACCCCTTTCACCCTTGGCAGGTGCATGTGTGCGTGTGTCTTTGTGTGTTCATGTACCGGTTTGTGCACATTTGTGTGGATGTATATGCATGAATGCATATTCACATGTGTCTGTGCATGTGATTATATGTGTGTCCATGTGTGTAACTGTGTGCATGCATGCACATGAGCAAACAGTTGTGCCTGTGTGTCCTTTGGGATGTGTTCTATGCATGTCTGCATGTGTTTGTGTAGGTGTGCCTGGGTACACATGTGGATAACTGTACAAATGTACACATTGTGTTCGTGTGTGAGTGCATTTGCATGTGTGCAATGGCATGTGTGCATCTCAGTGTGTGTGATAATAATGTGGGCATGTGCATGCATGTGGATATATGTGTGTTCGTGTGTGTGCACTTGTGCATGCACATGTGATTGTATGTCCTTGTCTGTGCATGTGTACCTGCACCTTTTCATGTGTGTATACGTGTGCTCATGTATGCATGCTTGTTTGCATACACGTATGCTTATGTGCGTGCATGTGTGTTCATGTGTGCTTGTTTGTGAGTGTGTGGGTGTGCATACTTGTGACCATGTGTGTGCATGTGCATATGTGTATGTCCTTTTGTGTGTGTGTCCCTGTATGTGCATGTGTGTAGAAGGGCTTGAAGCAGGTAGAGCATGGCTCAGAACTAATGGGAATCTTTAGATATCATAACCATCAAAGAAACAGTAGATTCTCCATATTTTATTTTTTTAAAGAAACTATTTCCATTGAGCATAGTGGCGCATGTCTATAATCCCTTCAGCTTGAGAGGCTGAGGCAGGAGAATTAAAAGTTCAAAGCCAGCCTCAGCAACTAAGTGAGGCCCTAAGCAGCTTAGTGAGACCTTGTCTCAAAATAAAAAATAACAATGGCTGGAGACATAACTCAATGGTAAAGCACCCCTGGGTTTAATCCCCGGTATAAAAAATATGTACATTACCATGTTTCCATAGCATGGTTCTATTAAGATTCTACTTGTCAGAGACAGACCCTCTTAAACGTCAAAACCAGAATGAAGATGCCCATTACGTACATATAAACATGAGCTTTGGCAGGCGATTTTTAAACATCAAAGGAGAGCCCCGGGAACCTCACGTAAAACCCAACGTTTTATTTGGTTTGCTTAGCAGTTCTTTCTCTCCGAGTCACAGACTCGCTCTACATCAAATAGATGAGTATTTTCCACTTGGGGAGAAATATGGCCTGGTGTCTCCAGCCTTTCAAACTTAAGCCCTCAGAGCCAAGCTCCATTCTGGAAACACATTTTTATAGCACAGTTAGAAGTCAAGAGCGGGTGCGCGGTCAAATCCTCAGCAAAGCTCCGCTCGGCGCACTCCGTCTTCATCAGTCAGACAGCACAGGCCCCCGCGCCAACAGCCTTCGGGGAGCTCCACTGCGGACGGGTCTTCACCTGAGCTCCTGCTCTCGTGAATGCAAACGGAGCCTTCTAAAGTTCTTCATGAAGGAGCCTATCATTTACGGAAAGAACGCTTCACTATTACAGGTCGTGGTTTTGAACTTAGGTTAAGTAGACAGCATTTTAGCTCATTTTCTATTGAAAGTTTCTCACCAAGTATGCAGAGTTCGTAGGTGGTGTGGACGCGGTGTTCAGAGCTCTCTTGAGATGGCTCCATCCTATGACGGGATCATCTAGAAGAAAATGAGTGTAGAATCGAGGTTTCCACGAGTGAAGTGCTTAGGACAGTGCCTTACGACATTGCTTTCAGCGGGGGCTGGTACCGTCTTACCATGGAAAGGGAGGCGCATGAGTTTTCTGGAACTTGGCTGTCGATGCAGAACATTTTAGAAACAGACCAAAGGCTCAATCAGAATATTCTGAAACTGGTGATACAGAATGGTCCTGGAGACCCTGACCCAGTTTGAAGCTGGGAAGGTCGATTATTATACAGCTGTGAGCACCTGCTGTATGCTCTGATGCACACGGCAATTCAGCATGAAGGAGATCCACCCCTCGTGGTGCAGGCTGAAGCAGTGTAGTCCTCCAGGTTACATTGTCAGGGGAGCATCTGGATCATAAAGGACTTGCTTCTTCTTGGTTTTGTTTTGCATTTGTGCATGACCGGGTGTTAATTTTACATTGGCTAAACTTCAGCTGGGGAAGACTGATTGGAGGGGTTGTGAAAGCCACAAAGGAAACAGCAGAGAAAATTTAACTTTGAAACTCTTGCTTTTTAAGGCAACATGAGAGCGAGGAAGGAACCATTAACTTGTAGACTGACAGCAAAGGTGGCCACCCGAGTCTCTGTAGTGACCTCACTCTCACTATGGCTCAGGTGGCCAGGGGCTAGCGAGCAAAGCAGAAGCTCGAGAGGCCGATGGGATGGGCACCTCCTGTGGGTCCCTCTCTGCAGTCACCAGGAGGGCCAGATGGGCCTTCTGTGGAGAATCATGAAGAGCCAGTGGGCTCCTGCTGTCCCAGCTGAGGCCACCTCCCAGCAGAACCTGGACATGCTCTCAGCTACACCCAGAAAGGCTGCCTAGATGGTGACCTGCCCAGACCAGGCAGCAACAAATGTCAGCCTTCCCTTCAGATATTCCCAAAGTTTGTCAAAGTCCCCTCTCTACAATGAGCACCAGAGATCATTTACTCACTGAAAAAATATGTCTCCATCACTTCCTGTATCCCGGGCATGGCGCCTGCTGCCAGAGTAACCAATTTGTTCCCTGGAAACTAACTGGTCCCTGCAGTGACCCCAGCTCACCTGCAGTGCCATCCTCATAGCCAGAATGGCATTTCCATGGCCACGTCTCGATATGCCACACCTTCCACAGCCTCCTGTGGTTGCTTAGTGGTGTTTTAGTCAGGGCTCTTCAGAGAAACAGCGACAGAAAGATGCATGCATGCATGGATGTAGAGATGGATGGCAGACAGAGAGATAGATGGTGGATAGATAGATAGGTAGACAGACATAGACAGATAGATGATAGACAGACAGATGGTAGATAAATGATAGATATAGTCAGATGATATAGAGAGATGATAGATATAAATGATATAGACAGAGATGATAGACAGATGATAGATAAATGATAGATAGATATAGACAGATGATATAGATAGATGATAGATATAAATGATAGATATAGACAGAGAGATGATAGACAGATGAAAGATAAATGATAGATCAATATAGACAGATGATATGGAGAGATGATAGATATAGACAGAGAGATAATAGAAGATAAAGACACATGATAGATGATAGTACATAGATGAAGATGGATAGATATAGACAGATGGATGACAGATGATAAATGTAGTGGCAGATAGATGATAGATAGATATAGACAGATGATAGATACAGACATGATAGATAGCTAGAGATAGATGATAGACACAGATAGATAATAGAGGATAGATATGGACAGATGGAAGATAGATGATGATGGATGGATAGATAAAGACAGATGATAGATAAATGACAGATATACACATAGATGATAGATAGATAATACACACAGACACATAGATAATAGATGAAAGGATAGACGTTGATGGATAGATAGAGACAGATGATAGAGAGATGATAGAGGTAGACATACAAGAGAAGATTAATTATAGGTAGATGATAGATAGGTATAGACAGATGATAGACAGATAGATGATAGAGAGAAAGATAGACTGACAGGAGAAGATTAATTAGAATAATTGGCTGACACAATTGTGGAGGCTGAATAGTCCCACAACAACAGGCTGGAGAGCTGGAAAGTGGCTCAGTCCAAGCTCCAAGGCCTGAGAACAAGGGGAAGGATGGGGTCCCTCTTAGCCCATGAATGAAGGCCTGAGCAGCTGGTGCAGGGCCTGCAGTGTAAAGGCTGGAGAACCTGGAGTTCTGGCCTCCAAAGTCAAGGGAAGATGGTGTCCCAGCTCCTCTGCCTCTCTGGTCCATCCTGGCCCTCAGAGGAAGGGAAGGTGTTCGCCCCTTAGGTGAGGGAAGACCTTTCTTGCTCACTCTACCGATTTGAGTGTTAATCTTTTTTGGAAACACTCTCAGACACACTTAGAAATAACACTTTGCCAACTCTCTGGGCGTCCCTCAATCCCAACAAGTTGAAATCAGCTATCATGGGGACTTCCACTCCTTCAGTCATGGGTCCCACTGTCCCTCCTTGGCTCCTGCAGTTTTGTGACCCTGGCCCTCTGGTTACCATGCTTCCTCTCAGTGTGGAGCCTGCACTTTCTGATCTGTCTCTTGGGAATATTGCTTCCTCCAGCCCCCATTTAGTTAGCTCATTCTTCAACCCACCTTACCAGCTCAAGATCTCTCATTACACTGCTGCTCCCCTCTTGCATCTTGGTGGGTGCTCCTGCAGCTGGATAGGCTGATGGATCGGATCGCCGCCTCTTCCCTCCCCGAGTCCATGACTGCACCACATTCCCAGCATTGAGTCATGCTCAGAAAGCATCTATTGCACGAATGATGCAGGTCATTTTTTATTTCAAACACAAAGAAACAAGAATTAGGAAGGTTACATCGTTTATTTGATATCAGGTACCAAGTAAGCATGAAAGTCTGCCTGAACTTGAACCCCGAACATTTGAGTGCCAGCACATGTCCGCACGCCCCATTATCCTGGTAGCACTGTGCATTTAGAAAAAGCCAGCACCCTAGCCTCTGTCCACTCTCACCGCACCCTCCCCAGTTGCCCGCACAGCTGTCAGCCAAGCCTAGGGGTGCAGGTGGCAGATGAGGTCCCCTTTCAGAGGTGGTCTCTCTCCTCACTAGTGCAAGGCCAGCTGCATCCACAATCGCTCTTCCTGGAGGGGCCAAGGGAGAGGAAAGATGGTTCTCTTTGTTTCCACAAACTCTTTGAGCTTTAGTCTTCATCACCTTAAAGGGTCCGTACCATGTGGGCCGTTAAAAGACCCCGCTTGTTCTGCAGGATCAGCCGCTGGGGAAAAGCTCTGTCTTTGTGGGTGCAGTGGCCAGATTTCTGTTAAGAGGAGAGATAGTGAAGCTCCAGTCCTGAGGCAACTGGGGAAGTGATTAATGAGCTGACCTAGTGACAAATGACAAACATAATAGAGCCTGAAAGAAATTAATGATATTTTGAATCTTTAATAATGGTACATAACTATCTAAAAGAGACATCTCCATCACAATGTAATTCTTTATAAAGCCAAGGGACACTCTGATGACAATAGTCAAAACTTCATAGGTATCTAAACAAGGATTATAGGGATACACACCAAGCAAAAATAATTAAATTGTCAGGATATCAGGACCCAGGGGAAGACCTTTATTTTAATTTCTGTATGATAGGTTTGTATACAATGAATTAAAAATAGAAAATCAAGCAGAATGCTGTTCTCTTCCACATATGTATATGTTTCTCATGACAGCGTGAACACTGGGTTAATCCACACCCTTTCCCACAACAACACCCCTTCTGTTGCAGCCTGCAGGCGGGAGCTGCAAGCAGGGCCATTGCTGGTGAGGTTTTGTCCTTCCCCAGTTTGGGAGAATGGGCACTCACCCCAGAGGACGGGGTCAGAAGCCAGGGAGGGAAACCAGGGCAACAATGGCTCATTGTGGACCCAGCTCTCAATTAATCATCCACATCTTCGGGAAAATTCCAAGTAGCATTGCAGGAGACACCCTGAGTTAGGGGTGCAGCCCCGGAGGAAGGGAGGCCCTTCAGAGCGGATGCGCTCGACCTCCTGCAGAACAGGACCTGTGGCCCAGAGCGCCATCCTGGACACAAACAAGCGCTAATCAATTCCCACTGCTTCACACCCTGGTGTGCTTCCTGCTAATTGAAGGGGACCTACTATTTGAGATCATAACTGCAGTCCTCGTGAGGACGCAGTTCACAGCAGTGCAGCCCGGTTCCCAGCCTGCTGCTCGAGGTGTGCGCTCTGAGACCTGCTGAAGCCTCCATGGTAATTTCAAAATCGTATCTGAGGCCCTTCCCTGCACCGTGTCTGTAAACGGCCCCCGTACGGCTCTCTAACGAAGGGCTTGCCTAAGTGTGCTCATAACGCCTTGGTTGCATCCACAAAGGAGCTCAGGGTGGTTTCTCGTGGTGACAAACTCACCATTAGAGCAGGCCCCGTGACCTCCCAGCCCCTCAGTATCACACACTGCCTTTGCTTTCCTGATGGGGGCAAGCTGTCCCGTCCATCAGAAGAACCTCCTCAAGAGATCCTTCTGACAGCGTGACCAGGTTGATCTATGTGGTGCCAATTCAGCCAGAAAAGCAAGAGGACCCCTGCTGCAGGTCCCCTGCTCCAGGGCACTGAATGTTCTGCTTGGCCTGACCAAGTTAGCTCATTCAAAGGGCCCTCGTGGACACCACCCTGACAGGCTGTCATTCTCCCTGCAAACGAATTTGATTCCTGAGTTCAACTGCCGGCTTAAGGAAACGACGGAAGCCAACAGACAGACAGACAGAAGACAGGGAGAGCTGCTTGGCAAAGCAGGAGCCAAAGAGAGACGGGAGGAAGGAGGGTCTGCACTCAGCCAGTTTCCAACACCAACAAGGAGATCTAGGGGCTGCAGGCCTGGGAAGGGTGACGTGTGAAGCGCCACACCTGTGGAACCTCAAGGTAACCCCACCCACATCATAAAGAAAGCCACCTGCATTCTAGTGGAAGGGCGTTAATGTCATACAAGCTTCTTCAGAATCACTGCCCCTCCCTGGACGGAGAATGGTGTGGCACCAAAACCAAGCGTGAAGCGTGAAGGCGCCCGCAAGCAGCCTGGCTAAATGACATAGGAATCCAGAGATCTAAAGGCCACCTAGATGCAAAACAGCTTCGTCTTGTCCCTTTGATTTTCCTCTCTAGGGAAGACAAGGTGATTTTCTAAGTAATTCACACAAGAATGCAGGATGCCGTGGGCAGGGAATTAACAGAGGAGCCATTAGTCACGCCTCTGGGACAGACGCAGTTTCACTCTCACTCTGCGACTGACCTTTGTGTGGCTGAGGTCCCTCGTGCCGGGCATCAGCAGTGATGGCTAACTTATTAAGACACGCCCGGCTTCTCAGGCTTGGTCCAGAAACTGCAGCCACCTCCGGTAGCCACCCAACCACTGCCACCCCAGACATCTGTGCGCCAGCCAGCGCCACAACCCTGCTGTCCTCTGGCTCCAACTTTAGCTCTCAGGTCCCCAGGCTAAAGAAGGGGTCCAGTTCTGCCGGGGGCACCACTGCCCATTCTCACTGGTCCCAGATGCTTTTGAGTGGGGTGCAGGGCACACAGTAGGCCGACACTTCAACAGAGCTTCCGGGCTGCTCCCCAACTGCACCTGGCTGCCCTGTGAGTGCCAGTGGAGCTCAGCAAACAAGGTTCCAGGGGTCACTAGCAGGAGGCTGGGAAGGAGACAAGGGACAGGTAGGTGATCCAGAGGGGGCTCCTGTCCCGAGGGGCTCATCACCTGGCAGTCATGGACAGGGACACCGATACAACATCAGCAGCACCGTGGATTGACTGTCAGAAACACGCAACGACACGGTCTTCTTGGTGCATTGCACTCACGTGATGCTTTAATTCTACGTCTTGGAAGCCACTGAAGATGGCACCTGGACCTCCTTGCAGGTCGGACAGCAGCCCTGAGGAGCTGAGGTGTGCCCTCTCCATGTCCCTCGCCTGGCACAGGCATCAAGACTTGATCTCCCAGCAGCTGATGCTGCTGACCTGTCCCAGGTCCTCTCACACTGCCCCTTGCAGTGCTCCACACAGGCCCTGACCCTGAACCCTGAGTCCCAGGGGCTGCTGTCCACTAACTGCATCGTCCCTGCCCCAGACCCAGAGCTCAGAATCAGGGGATTCCAGGGGGGACTCCAAGCACTGGTGACTGAAGGGGCCTGGGCGCCCTCTCAAGTCCCAGCTCTTCCTCCTGTCACCACAGTCTGCCCACACCCAGGGGTGGCTTCCTCCAACCCTTTTAACCGCCATGAAGAAAACGTGGTCTCGTGTCACCAAACACACCATCGGGGCAACTCTGACAGCGTGAACACCAGTGGCACATGTCGTTGGGACCCTCTCAGGCATCCTGGGAAAGGAAGAAGAAGGAAAGGAACCCTGCCTCCGGCTCCAGGGCACTTGAGCCCCCTTTCAGATGTGGTGTCCCACTTGATGCTTCAGCAGTCCCAAGAGGTACATCGAGTTTGCAGTGTCACTCACCGTGTGTGACAGGTCAGGATTTTTAGCCACCAGTGCCACTGACAGCGGCAGTCACGCAGCCGACCTGCTTGACCAACACCAAGTGCGCGCTCTGTTTTCGGTTTGCTATGGGCTTCCGCAGCCGTCGTTGGCTCCTCCGGGTTCCCGTTAGGCAGTGAGACCCAGCCTAAGATTAGCAATTCTTTGCAATTTGCTATTCAGCCTCTAAACAGCAGGCGGACATCAAGCGGGCCTAATTATGATTTGAATACCACCGGCTCTTTCATCCTGCCCTGCTTCCCTACTATACTCTCGTATTTTCAACCGGCAGCAAGCTTTTGAAGCATATAACTTTCTTAACTTCAAAGTTTGTTCGATGCCTAAGTGACAGGAGTTTCTCGAGGTGGCATCGCTAAGTGGGTATGCTATGCACGAGATAAATAATGCACACCTAAGAACATTCTGGACTTCAAAACCATTTGTGCTAATGTGGGCAGCAGTTGTGAGATTATTCTATCCTTGTGGGGTATCCTATTATAAACATCAGAGTGGAGGCAGCTTGGGGAGGGAGGCCTACTTCATTCCCTTCCCTCCACAATGCACTCAACTTGAGACCATCCGAAGCCACCGCAGTGGCCTCCTGTGTGTCCAGGCAACTCTCTCCATCAAAGGAAGCAGATACTGCACTGCATTATTTGATGTGGCTTGGCATCCAAAATGCTCCCAAGAGAGTTTAAACTCATAAACACTTTTCACTATTATTTGGTAGACTCAGCCTTCCTTTGACACCTTGCTTTGCCCAATAAAGGTACGGTAGCAATAGGAATGACAAACACCAGGTGTCCTCATTCCCCATGTGCATTATCTGCACTGTCTAAATTAGCTCTTATAAAAGCCCCATTTTATAGATGTGTAAACCGAGACTGGGAGAGGTCGACCCAACTTGCCTAGAGCAACAACTGCTAACACATGGAACCAGGAGCTGCCTACGGCCAAAACCAGTGTTTTTCTTCTTCTTTTCTTTAAATTGCCTCCCTTTCTTGTTTCCTATAACCCAAATAAGACATCCTTCCACCAGTTGATCACAAGTAATTATGCACATATATATTTTACTTTTCCATTATGCGGTCCACAGATTCCATACATCAGGAATTATTTCATTTTGTGGACGGGGAGGTAGCAATCTTTTCATTTGATAGGTTGTAAACTCATTCAAATCGCTTGCCTCTAGCTCAGTCCGGGAAGGTGGCCTCACTGCCTTAAAAAGAAAACAAAGCCCCCCTTCTTCCTCCGCCTCGCTCACAAACACACTCTGCCTTCTAGTTGCTCTCATTACTGGGCTTGGTTGGGACTTCCCCCCAGATGGTCTTAATTTGGGGGTTACTTTCCGTTGCACGTGAGCTGTTAGTACTATAAATATTTGACTTTGAGATTTTCCATCACTCGGAGAACTTCATGATATTCACTTCAAGCACTGGTGCAGAATTTTCTCTGCTCCTTTAAGGTTGTTCTGTAAATTAGAGACTTGTTAGATGATATCTTGCTGGCTCCATGCACCTTTTTTTTTCCCTTTCAGACTTTGGTGCATGGAATATTTATGCCTTTAGCACCCACAGGGTGAGTGCAGACGCATGAATTCCTTCCAGTTAACTGGTCCTCCATGTTGCGATCTTCACAGAGATCTCTGCCCACTGTCTCGGTGGTACCATGTTGACCTGGCAGCTTGAGAAACCTGACTTATAAATGTTCCACACAGGAAACACCCCAAGCGTTCCCCACACAAGCCCAGCTTCTGCCTGCCCTTTGCCCATCTGCTTCTTCTGCTCCCTGTTCTACTGCCCTCCCCAACCCGAGTCTCCCCAAGACTTCCTCTCCTCTCCAGCCCCACCTTCCTTTGGGTCCTTTTAAATTAATAGGTGTTAATAACCACGTTAATATTAATATGTCATGTTAATCAGCAATGAATCAATTTTGTGTCATCTAAGGACATAGTCACATAACTAATCTGATTTCTAAAAAATTATATTCATTTGAAGTTTCATAGATTTTTCAAAATTTATTTTCACTGGTTTATGAAATGAGAGCTATTAAATACAACTGAAGTATCTCTCTGTGCTCATTCACAAAAGCAATTGCTTCGTTTCTGGTGTTGTTTTCCATTTTGTAAGAAAATGGTGTGCTGTATCTCAAAAGAAAGCAGAATGCTCCAATTTAAGTCATCAGTGGATATGAAAAAAGTCACATCAGGCAGCTGGTCCATCTTGCCAATGGCGCAATCTCGCTGGTAATGTTCTAACTTTTTTTTCTTTTGCTAGATGTTGATAAACAACGCATTCATAAATGGCTCGCATAATGGATTTTTAACAACTTCCTTGGGAAATAATTTTATGTTCCCATAAGATTTCCCTGCTATGAAGTTTTTCCTGCCACTCGTCCTAAATTTCCTTGTGACATATTTGATGGCTCGACAAGGTGCTGGTCTCATCGGGCACCATACATCTCCCGCCTGGAGCCGGCATGAAGGGTCGCGACATGTCACGACAGGAAAGGACCACAAAGCACAAAACCAGGCTGGCCGCACAGCTGGTACCTCTCTGTTCAAATTTCAGATGCAGCTGCTCACGTCTGCGTATTGACTGTTGGAATGTCCTCAGCACATCTTAAGTAGAAGAGACTGGTTTTGTGCAGCAGCAAATTAAGTAGGAATCGCTAGGGGCATCTGTGTGAGGTATGTGAGTGGCCGTGTTCCCACTCATCACCACTCGAGGTGGCACCGTCTCTTAGTGCTGTCCCCTGTGCCTGGAGACCTCTGTGACGTGGTGCAGCGCTGGCCCTCCACTTCCTTCTCCCCACCTGCCCTCGGGCATACCTGGTGGCACCTCTGTTGCACTCCAAGGCCACCAGCAGGACTTCCATCTTTAGCTGCTGGACACCTCTGGCCCTGTCCTTTCTTGCCATCCTGGCCACAGCGAGGCTTCATCCTCCAGCTCCAAGCTTTTTGCTGCTGCTCCTGTTGTCCTCGGCATATTGCCTCCCGGAGAAGAGCTTGGGCACCGGGGGACTTAGCAAAATAATTCTTGGAGCTTTGCCTTTTCAGGATACAGAGTTGCTCCTTGAAGGAGGAAGAAAGCTGGGTCAGGGAAGGTTCCAGGGCATCCCAATAGAGCTCTGAGAATACTGTCTGCCTCCCCTCACCCACTTGTGGTGACCTTTCTTCTGGGGACCACTCTGTCCCTCCCTACAGCTGGGCTCTGTCTGCCTCACCAACCCCTCCTCCCTCCATGCTCAGTCCAGGCTCCTCCCAATGTCTGTGGATCCTCAAGTGGGTAGAGCTTCAGCATTTCCCTCCTGGGCCTCACCTAAGTGAAGGGACATGACTGTGCACGGCCCCCACTGTCCCCGAATCCCACAATCACAAGGACGGCTTTGCCTGCCTGGAACCCAGCAAGACTCTGGGGAGTGAGGACTCACCTGGCTGCACACACAACCCAGACCACACGCAGCTGAGCCTGATCACAACGTTTAGTTGAAACACTCAAAGCATGCAATCTCGATGAACAAACACCAAAACGTGAGCGAGCATTTCTGGGTGGCGTGGGTGATGTTCACTTTTCCCTCTCTGCTGGTCAATATTGCTTTATAATCCCACCAGAGCCTCTTATCGACATTCTGTGATGCTATTCATTAAAGCTGAGATATGGGGTACTCATTAAAGGTAGTGCTGGGCGAATGGAGAGAAAGACAAAGATCTGGGCATTATTCAGAGCCATGGAGCGATGGGGAGCTAGCAAGACACCAGCCAAAGGGATGCAGCCCACAACCATAGCAATGTGGGGCAAGGGACATGTGGCAGATGCCAGGGGCTCCACCACGTCTTTCCCTCTTTCCCATTGCCTCCTGAGCACATTGGCGAAGTCTGCTCCATTCAAGCTCTAGTGACCCCTACCCCATTCTAGTGACCCCTACCCCACCGTGGATTTATGTCACCCTGCCTGACCCCATCCACCTGGTATGTTTTAACAGCTAAGCTCTGAGTCAAACAGCAAGTGCCATTCCCCTGACCACAGTGATCACTCCAAGGGTGACCCAACCAGCATCACATTCCAAATCTCTGCTTGCTATATAGGAAGACCCCTCCCTCCTGTGTGTGTGTAAAGAAGCAGGAGTCCAGCTACAGTGGCAGCCTCTCTGTGCCCATGAGGGCATACAGCCTTGGAGTGAAGACAACCCAGCAGCAGACCAAGCAGACAGACAGAAACAAGTTGGATCCTTGATAGCAGCAGTGTGGAGCCACTGGACTAGCCAACCCAAAGCTCATCCTACCACAGCGCTTTCCCATTTAAGAAGCCAATCAATTGCCTGATTATTTAAGGAATAATAGTGAATTCAGAGCTACTAAGGAGACAGCAGGAGACAAGAAGTCACTTGGGGAGATGATGAATTCTAAATTCCTGTAAATACCATTTCTAGGAAGTAGTTAGAAAGTTGACCTTGAGCTCAAGATAAAGGTTTGGGCTCAAGAACAGACTTGGTTGCTATCAAAACATGTGGCAGTCAGTTATTGCTGAATAACAAGCTGCTTCCCGACACTCAGAAGTGTACAATACGGTGTGCACAAATGCGGGTCACTTCCGGTGGCTCTATTCCTCTCTCTAGGCTTGGCTGGGTAGGAACCAGAGCACAAATTTGTTCAGACTTATTCTGTGGGCTTCTCATTTTTCTGGTACAAACAAGCAAATTGCTTCAGGAAGGCCTGTCTCCTGGTCACAGCAGAAGTGCCAGAGGGAAACCCAGCCTGGCCAGCATGTTCACAGCTTCTACATGCGTGACATCAGCTAAGGTTCTGTTGCAAAGCCAATCGTATACCCACATCCAGCTTCAGCGGGCTGAGGACATGCATCCTGCTCCTGCCTGAAGGTCATATTGAAAAGGCCGTGGTCACAGAGAAACAGGGAAAGAAACTGGAACAACGTTTCCCTCTACCACACAGAACCACTCTGCGCAAAGCCCTGGGTGTGGCTAAAATATCCCCAAGAATACACATCAGGTGAGATGCTGGAACTTCAGGGCCACATAGCACAAGGTGGGCGCACCACAAGGATAGGAAAGGACTGAGTGTATTCACAACACAAATGTGTACTGCGTGCCAAGAGGGGTCTGCCTCTGCTCCTACTCTGGGGGAAAGAGCCCAACATAACCCCTTCCCCTAGAAGCTTCCACTGCAGTGAGCAATTGGAGAGACCAACATCATTCATGATAAGCCAGAAGATGCAGAGAACATTCGTTATTTAGTGCGAGTGGAATAAAGAGAGAGATGGGAATGGGGATTGACAATTGAGTGGCATGGTCCTGAAAGGGACACACTGAGAAGGTGCTCTGGGAGCCAAGATGCCAGAAAGCCAGGGAGGGAGCCATGAGAGATCCAAGGAACAGTGTTCCAGGGAGAAGGAACAGAGTATGCACAGGCATGAGGCAGGAGTGCACCTGCGTATAGCACAGAGCCCAGGGAGAGTGGCATTAGTGAGATGAGCACTGGGGACAGGAGCACGAGATAAACAAGACCACAGGACCACTCAGCCTTGCCCGTCGCGTTGAGGGAGGGCTGGTGGCCGGGGGCCCTGGCTCGGAGGACTGGATGATCCAGCGTGGCTGGATGGCTCCGGCTGCTCTCCTTCTGGTAAAGATCACTTCCACACTGGTGCATGGCGTGAGCGAGGCCGGCACAGGGGTCCTTAGGAAGCTGTGGTAGAATCCGGGAGGGTGGGAGGAGGCTTGCCGCAGAGTGGTGGCAGCGTGAGCAGCAAGGACGTGACCTGATTCCAGAGCCAACGTGGTTTGCTAATGGGTGTGTGTGGGGAGTGAGAAGCAGAGAGGAATTAATGTTCCCTCTGAGCAACTCACTGAAATTAGAAGAGGATTGGAAGGACACAGCTGGTGGCAACTCAGGAGCTCCGGGAGGGACCCTGGGAGCCTCAGAACCTGTGGGACGTCCGGGAGGAGGCGTCCAGGAGGAACTCAGGCACAGTCTGGAATTCCAAGGAAAGTCCAGGCTGGAGAAAAGCACCTGCCGGGGTCGTGATATATATGCACTTAAAGCCGGGAGGCTGTCTGGGGTCCCCAAGGGGAGGGTCAGAGGGTTGAGTCTCCAGGACTATCAGGCGTAAAGGTCGAAGACAGGAGGAGCCCAACACCTAGAAGGAGAGCTGCAGGGTGGCTCTGCCAAACACAATGGTCCCTGACCCACGATTGCTGCACATAGGACCCTCTGACTACGATGATACAAAGCAGCTTGCTTTCAGCAGGGACAGACCTTGACTGTTTCCCCTCGCTGCGAGGATAATGGCCTCACACGCTGGCCAGCTCCCTGCCGCTGAGCTGCCCCTGCCTGTTGAGTGTGGGCCTCTTCCTGGGCTAGCACTGTGAAGCTGCAACTCCTCCAGATGCCGGGCACAGCTCCCGTCCACCCTGGTCAGCAGGGTGCAGTCCCTTCTCTGCAGTGTGTTACCCACATGTCGTGGGCTCAGGGCTGTAAATGCACTTCCGCTTACAATGCTGTAACGAGGGTGCATTATCAGAACGTGACAACCCAGGCACAGCAGAAGGAGGGGAGGAGTGTGTCAGGGAAGGGAAAGGAGGCTCCAGCTCCATCAAAAGCTGGCTGAGAGGTGGAGTGCCACCAGGACCAAAACCCACCCTTAGATTTGGTGTTTGGAAGCCCCATGGTCCTCAAACACTTTCAGGGGGTGGCAGAGTCCAAGCCAGACCATGACTTCTGAGGGGTCGTGACAGAAGAGGGAACTTCAGGCAGTTAATTGGTGTCATCGTAGCGGTGATGATGAGCTGACCACTAAATGACACCGCACCTGCAGGGTGTAGTGATCTCTGGAAGCAAGCAGAAGATTGGTGGGGTGCTGATTGGGGGGCCCAGGACCCCCAGCCCTGCCATGGGGGCTCCCCTAGCAAGGCACAGCACTCACCCCAAGAGGGAAGAGGGGACAGAGAGCTTTGTGACATTGAGAAGGACCAGGAGGGAGATCGTCAATGAGGAAGGTACAGGAGAATTGAGTGGGACGCATGGAAGCTCTAGAAGCCATAGGCAGCCCCACAGAATGGAGACCCATGGGGCTGCCTCCCTAGAAGCACTGAGCCATGTGACAGCAGGGCACAGGGAAGGGCCCAGGAGCACTGCGGAGGCCGCCTGGGAGACAGAGACTCGATCGAGACCAGAAACCAGGCGATTCTGGATAAGGAGGGGAGCTGAGCCTGAGGGACAGAGACCCCAAGTGCAGAAGCATCAGAGACCATGGAGAGCTGGACCCCAGGTGGATGCTGGATAAGGTGGGAAGCTAAACCTGGGGGACAGAGACCCCAAATGCAGAAACCGGAGAGCATGGAGTGCTGGACCCCAGGTGGACACTGGATAAGGAGGGGAGCTAAGCCTGGGGGACAGAGACCCCAAATGCAGAAACCAGAGAGCACGGAGTGCTGGACCCCAGTAGACACTGGATAAGGAGGGGAGCTAAGCCTGGGGGACAGAGACCCCAAATGCAGAAACCAGAGACCATGGGGAGCTGGACCCCAGGTGGACGCTGGATAAGGAGGGAAACTAAGCCTGGGGGACAGAGACCCCAAATGCAGAAACCAGAGAGCATGGAGTGCTGGACCCCAGGTGGATGCTGGATAAGGGGAAGACCTAACCCTGGGGGACAGAGACCCTAAGTGCAGAAGCATCAGAGACCATGGAGATCTGGACCCCAGGTGGATGCTGGATAAGGAGGGGAGCTAACCCTGGGGGACAGAGATCCCAAGTGCAGAAACCAGAGACCATGGAGAGCTGGACCCCAGTGGACACTGGATAAGGTGTGGGGGGAGCTAAACCCGGGAGCCGGAAGGGATGAAGGACCCAAGTGAGCCCAAGAGAGCAAGTGTAGCGTGGGCAGGGAGAGAAAGCTTTTGGAAGCCTCACGGGGTGTTCACCTCAGCTCCTGTGACCCAGGAGATGACTGAGTGTGTCAGAGGACTGTGGGAGTTGGTGGAATCAAAATGGGGTCACTTCTGTCACGCCCTAACCAAAATCAAGTCATGCCAAGAGGGTGTGCCTGAGGGATCCCACACCCAGGTGTCAAGAGCCGCAGCCTTGCCAGGAAGCGCTGCCCTTTCCCCTGGCCTGCCTGTGCTCCGTAGCCCCAGGTGATTTCCCACAGTGTCTGAGGCAGCCCTAAGAACTCCATCACCGCAGCAGGCACATCCCGCCACCTGCGCTGCCGCTCCCAGGTAAACCGCACCACTCTCCCTGGAGAAGCCCTGTCGGGCTGCTGTCTGGATGAAAGCTGAAGTCACAGCATGGATGACACTGCCTGGGCTGCATTGTCCCCAAGGAGGGACATTCTACAAGTCCCTCTTCTCATATTCAGGGTGGTGAGGAAGACAGCTCTGGGGTTCCTGGGAATAGGGCCCACAGACCCAGCACCACCCTGCCCCTGCCAGGCCCACAAAGTGACAGGGAGGGGAAAGTTCACACTGTGAGGTGACTGTGCTTAACCCTGTGACAGAGGACCTGTCCACTGCTAGGAAAGCCTGCTCTCCCCATCCGAGCACACGGAGAAGCAAAGGACCACAATCACCCAGCCAGGGAGGCTGAGTCTACCTGGTGGCCAGCAGGTGACATGGAGGAAGAACCTGGCATCTCAGGTGTCATCACTGCAAGGCCGTGAGGGACCTTGGCTATTGAGGACCAGAGAGGAAAATGCCGTGTGGGCCCTGCCTCGGCTGAGCCTTGCCCCAGCAGTGGGACCCACTCCTCATAGGGGGAGGTCCAGGGCCAAAGCAAGGAGTGGGATGTGCCCAAGACACAGGTGTCCGCAGCAGACCCAGGAGGAGTGGATGGGGTCCCTTCACCATGGAAGGTGAAGGTTAGGGACCTTGCCTGGGAGCACGTGGACTGCAGCTTCATGATGCACGGAAGACTCCAGGCTGACTTCCTCACCGTTGGCCACACCCAGTTCTAGGCTGCCTTCGCTGTCACTGTCGTCTTAGAAACGGTTATTGATGTTTCTCGTGTCAGGTTTGCTGTTCTAGCTACCAAATGAGTTTTTCCAGCTCTCCCATTATTAGGGGGGAAAGTCACCCCCAAAGACTGCCAGAGAGAATGATTTAGAACAGGCGGGAACTGCCAGCTGCACTGCCAGGGGGCACAGAGACTCACTGCAGGGGCTCGGCCCTTGGCTTATGTTAACAGGGCCTTTACTGAGTGGCTACAAACTCGTGTCCATACGAGAAGTGCTGAGGAGGCAGCAAAGCAACCTGGGTAGCATTCAGTCCAACTCAGCTAACGTCTTCCAGGGCCCTGGGATAGGCCAGCTTAAGGGCGCAAACCTGGGGGCTGTTGGGTAAAGGCGAGAACGCAGTTTAACTTTCCTGTGTTCAAACAAGGAAGAGGGGGTCCCCAGGCCATCAGGGACAGATAAAGAGCAGCCCAGTGCAGATAAAACACTCCAGAGCTTTGAGGGACACAGACTCCCGGTAAACCAAAGCCGCTATTGAGTCTCGCTCCAGGAAAATGCACACACGGAAGCTTATAGATACAATTCCTGGAGTTTCCTGATCATCTTAAGAACTCCCTGTACCTCGGAAGTCCTTAAAACCTAGCTCTTCTGAACACACTCGGGCTCCCACTCTGAAAGACACCGGCGAAGGTCTCCCTGCCTCGATGTCTCACGCCCACTCACCTCCCTCTCCTCCCCTGGAGGAGATCCTCAGCCTCCTGCCCTGCCCGCTCTGAAGCTCAGCAGTGGCTCAGTACTCCATGGGTCGCTCCATCCCTTGATGGGCATCAGGCTGTCCTGCTCTAGGTCCTATAGCATTCCAGACACCATGCTGGAAGCCCTCACTCCACGTTTGCCCCATCTGCCCTGGGAAACTGAGTCCCTCCACAGGGCAGGAGGGACATCTTGCTCCCTGTACTTCCTGCCGCCTTGGCCGATGCTGGCAGCCCGGAGACGCTCTGCAGATGCTGATGGTGTGCACGGTTTGGGCACCAATTGACCCCTTCATAATGCTGGGGGTGACTAAGGCATCAGGTGCTTCAAAACTCAGAGCTGGGGTGATTGTACAAAGGCCTGTTAAAATGACAGCATGCATGGTCTCTTCAGACCTTTGAGGAAATCACCTCTGCAGCGTCACGGCCCCCGACGCTCCAAAACATCAGTAAACTGACTCCAAGAACCAGCTGTTTTACACAGCAATTAGAAACAAAGATATCGCAGCCTTTGAAGGTAAATGGATGGCTATGGAAGAAATCATGCTGAGTGAAATCAGCATAACCCAGAGAACCAAGGATCGAATGACTCCACTCATCTGTGGAGGCTGGAACTAGACCCTAGCCATTGAGAAAGGTGGTCTATTATCATGTGTTAAATCCAGATAAGGTGTAATGTTACACAACCTAATACTTTTTTAGAGATATTGTGGGTAAGGGAAGGGAGGGATA